>CBMN010765545.1:0-10141 GCA_000582825.1 Hordeum pubiflorum
GGTGGAGCGATGACTGGGGCGGGCACAGCGAGGGTGAGCGCGGAGGTGGTCGACATCGCGGCGGAGGTGGTCGACATCGCGGCGGCAGCGAGGGAGCACTGCGGCGGCGAAGGGAGAAGCGGCGGTGGCGGCGGCTAGGTAAGGCTCTGTTACCAAGTTTGAAGAATAGGTTTAGGGTTTCCCGTGAGGCAAAGCCTCTTCACGACTTTCTATATATAATGATCAGCACATAAAATTTACATACATACAAAATACGTGTACATGACACGCTAGACCTATTTAACATATACCAGGGTAATCTAGTAATTGAGACTGATTGCAGCTCAATTGCGAAGGAACTGCAGGTTGGGGGGCAGAATCGTTCTGCCTGCTTTTCAGTTGTCAGTGACATTAAATACACGGCGACAAATTTCAACACGTGGAATGTCAAGGCCGTCAATCGGAGCAAAAACAAACTGGCCATGAGTTAGCGGCCAGAGCCAGGCGAATAGGAAACCTGCTGATCATCGCGGATGTATCGGAAGATCTTCGTCCGCTCATGCTGTCTGAAAGATCCACTTAGATGGGTTTGTATTTTGGGTAGTCATTCTCAAAAAAAAAATGCTCTTTTTTTTTTTTTGAGGGGATAAAAAAAATATATGCTCTTAGTCAGTGATTTTAGCGTGTCCCAAGCAAGCGAACGAGTGTATCTGTTGTTGGGCCGGCTCATAGCGCACACCGCGTGTCTCGCTAGACAGCGCCTGAAGTGCTAACTGGTAGCACTCAGCTCCAGCGTAATTCACTTTTATAAGATGTTATAATTTTTTTTAATATAGATGTATATAGACACATTTTAATGTGTTTGTGTATTTATTTCAGTCCGTATGTATGTAGTTTATATTAAAATATAAAATTTATATTTGAGAGCAACTAATGTACTCCTTCGGGAGCCCCCACAAGGGTCACTTTGGATGGGCTGGGAACGTGCCACTTGGCGCATCCTCAGCCGTCGTTACGTGTCGCGTTTTTTATGCTCCCTTTGATATTTCTTTTATGTATAAGATTCGGCTTTTAGATGATTTTTTCGGTTTCCTCAATTTTTATTAGGTTTTGGACCAAATTCTTTTGTTTGAAAAAACACGTTTTCTTTTCTTCCTTCTACGAAAGGCATGAATTTACTTTTCGTGGAGGCATGGATTTGCATCCGCGAGAAGTATAGTCGTGGCTCTCGAAAAGGGGAAAAATATGCTTTTTTTTCTTTCACAAGAGGCGCAGATTTACTTCTCATGAAGGCACGAATTTGCTTACGCGAGAGGCATAGTCGTGCACCCAAAACAAACGCGTTTTCTTTTTTCCCTTTCATGAGAGGCATAGATTTACTTCTCGTGAAGGCACGAATTTGATTCTGCAAGAGGCACACTCATGCCTCTTCGAAGAGGGAAAAGAGTGCTCCCGGTTCGGTTTTTCCATCCGGTTTTTTTTCATGAAAAAAGTGTTTCGAAATGTATCAACATGGGATCTAGTTTTACAGATCTCGACGCGAGAAATCCAACGATGAAAATGGTTCAAGATTTGAATGCACGGTTAAAAAGATAAAATATTTTGAATCTACGAAAAAACCCTCCCAGGCTGCGACGCAACTTAGGGGGGAGGTGGAGTGATCTTTGTTTCGCTTATATTTATCAATGTTGAGGGAGTATTTCACCCCGCAAAAAAAGAAAAAAAAAGAAAAAAAGAGGGAGTATTTCCACCTTTATTTGGCCCGCGATGGAGGCAGCCCTCCAATGAAACCTGGCTCCTTTATAGCCCACTCAAACCACTTTCCAGCCCAGAAGAGAAGAGCCCAGCTTAAACGGTCGCTGACACCGGCCTATCCTCTCGGCTTCCGGCGCGGCGAGGACGACGCGATGCCACCGCCGTCTCTCCCGCTCCTCCTCCCCTTCTCCTCCCCAATCCACGCCCTCCTACACCCTCTCCCCACCTCCGCCTCCCGCCTCCGCGCTCCCGGCAGATCCCTCGCCCTCTCCCCGTGCCCCCGTCCGCTCGCCTCCCCTTCCCCCTCGTTCGCCGTCGCCGCCGTCAACGACGACGACTACGACGACGATGTCGTCCTCGGCGACTGCCTTGTGTTCGAGGACGAAGCATTCGAGGCCCCCGACCTCGACCTCGGCCGACCGTCCTCTCGGTCCACCCGGAAGCCGGCGGCGGCCCGTGGCGGGGGCAGCCTGGTGCCGGAGAGGTGGAAGGACGCCGTGGAGGAGATCAACCTGACGAAGAAGGAGAAGCGCCGCATCGCGCACGGGCTGCGCTTCGGGAGCCGCCTCGACCGCCGGGTGCCCTCCGCCGTGGCCGCCCCCGACGAGTACCGCGCGTACCGCGAGGGGAGGCTGGACGCCGAGCTCGGCCACGGCGCGCGCGACTACCTGGAGTCGCCGCTCGAGAGCAAATCCCGCTCGTACAGTGAGGTGAGGCTGGACACGGAACCCGGGCGTGCCGCGCGTGGCTACGTCGAGCCGCTTGAGGAGAAGCCCCTCGCGCCGGAGAAGGTCGACGCTCCCCCGCCTCCGCCCCCCGGGACACGCGCGGCGCCCAGGAACCCTAGGACGGCGATGGACGCGGGCACTCTTGAGGACATCACGGAGCTGTTTAGCAGTAGCGAGTATGTGCCAGGCGAGACGGAGGATGACAAGAGCGCGAGAAGTGAGTTCCACAACTTCTGTTTTGCTATACTAAATTTTCTTTCAGAATCCTTTCCATTGTTGATAATGTGAGCTATTATTAAACAGTAGGCGAATTGCAGAAATGTTGCATGGTAGTGTAGCAATTAGCCAAGTAAATCAACCCTGTGCTAGAAACAAAGCCGAATAAAGTAAATATACTGAATCTTCCTTCAGGATGGTTTGCTGGAAATGTGAGCTATCCTATCATTGAACAGTAGTCGAGTTATTTTGCAAGCAGAATTTTCCATGTTAATATACCAATTAGCCAATTACAATTTATGTGTTGGGACAAAGCCAAAGGAAGTTAAAACAAGCATGTGGTTTGACTATTGCAAATTTATTCTGCTACACCAGAGGGCACAGTACTAAACTGAAGTTATTGGAGAAATGTGCAATCTCTTATCCCTGGTTGATTGTCTCCAGCGGCAATCCATTATGTGTTATCTGCACTCTGAATGCCACGTTACGAATTTGTTAGTACTGAATGTACCGACTTTGACCAAATGCTCAGAACAATACTTCGAAGTTATTCAACTTACGTTAATGCCCAAAGTCTTCAAAGTTAGTCAACTTACATTGCCCAAACACTTCAAAGGTAGTCAGCTTACATTGCCCAAACGCATGATATAAAACCTTGAGTACTGATATTATTGTTATTGGGAAGTATCCGTGATGCTGAGTATCATACTACATAACCATAACCTCTAGTTAGGTGATACTCCCTGTGTTCCTTGATCTAAGGCGTGTTTTGACTGCTTAAATTTCTTGGCCAATAAAACTACAATTAATCCAATAATATGTGAGTTACGTTATGCAAAATTGATACCATGGGATTTATTTTCGAAAGAACATTCTTATGATTATGATTTTCAAATTTTGTAATCATTAGCGCACTGTTATAACAAGTGCAAACTTTAACTATCAAAATGCGCTGTGCATTTTGAAACAGATTGATAGTACTACAATTTTAGAGGCTATACCAACTCGTTTGAGGAATCTATGGTATATTAGACAAAAAAGTGTGATGTATTTGGGATCAAGTGTACTGGCACAACTTCTATATGCTGTTTTTTGTGTGGACCAACTTCTATATGCTGTATAGTTCTTCTAACGCTGCAGTTGTTCCTATGAATAATCATCTTTCATTACTTTAGGTCGCCGGAAGCTGTTCACGGATGAGGAAAAGGTTCTTCTGAACAGGAGATTACCTGACCTGGAAGCTGCTTCTTCTGTAAGTGGTTCCTGTTCAGAGTACTTTAGCTGCTGTTAAGTCATTTTAGTCATCATTCAGTTTTAGGAACAGTGAATGTTTAGCCTTGCTAACATATTGTCTCCTAACATTCATGCATGTTCTGTCTCATGGCCTCTGTCTGATGGTATTTGTTACTGCCATGTTAGCTCCTCTGCAATATCTGCACAATGACAGTTGATACACCTTGTGTCTTCTTCTTGTAGAGTAAGTGGCTACCACTTCACACCCTTGCTGCATCAGGAGACTTCTATCTATTGGACAATCTTCTGAAACATAAGGTGGATGTAAATGCACTTGATAAGGTAATTTCTTCTCTAAATGTTGAGCTATCTAATCATAAGCAGAAGACACACATAGAAGGCATGGTATCTTTGTGATATCTTGTTACTATTATTGACCTTTTCTGGTTCCTCAGGATGGTTTGCCAGCAATTCATAAAGCAATTATTTCGAAGAAGCATGCTATCATCAACTATCTCTTAAGGAATTCAGCAAATCCATCCGTCTATGATAGAGTGAGTATATCCTATGTTTACATATCTTTGAAACAGTTCTAAATAGAAAATTCCAGGAATGTTCTGTTATATTACATGTGGTTGATCGTGGATTATATGGTGATATTGTTTGCTTTCATGATGGGGTTAATCTTGAAGTTGTTTGTTTTCAGTTTTGTTCTTTAGATATTTGGATTGGTTCTTCTATTTGTGTTAAGTTATATCGCTCCCTGTAGGCATTACTGCAGCAGGTTGCGCTTCTAGATTCCTTCTGTATTTGATTTTCTTTAATTCCATCAACTCAACGATGAAACTTTGGTGTTACAGGATGGTGCAACCCTAATGCATTATGCTGTCCAAACAGCATGCAATCAGACTATAAAAACTCTATTGCTCTACAATGTTGACATCAATCGCCCAGATGATGTACGTTAAGCTCAAGAATTATCTCTTCTTGTCTTGTCTTGTTTTCTTATGGTTTAACTGCTTTAACTTGTTCAATTCTCAGTATGGCTGGACACCGTTGCATCTAGCCGTGCAAACACAAAGAACCGATATTGTGAGGCTACTCTTACTAAAAGGTGCTGATAGAACTTTGAAAAATCAAGTAAGTAATTTGCGATTTTGTTACTATTTCACAAATGTTTGTAAGAACAAATGAACAATATTATGCCGTGGTTGACTACTTTAAAGCTCATTTCACATAACTTACCTACTTCTCTACTGGTATCATGTTCCCAGCCCAATCTTGTTTATGATCCATCTGTCTTCCACTAAATAGGAAAGTAAATTTGTTCATGATTACCACAGGATGGGTTGACTCCTTTGGACTTGTGCCTCCGATTGGGTCATGACGTGAGGACATATCAGCTTATCAAATTACTCAAAAACTTTCGAATATCAAAGCAGCATAACTCGTTTTAACTCCTGGATGGTGTTCGGTCTATCAACGTCACTGAAGTTTATTACTAGTGTTGGACTAGCTGAGATGCAACTTCCTGCTGTGCATGACGGAATTGCTTCCAGTTGCAGATAGGTACAACTCAATCACATGTTTCTAAGCATTTTTGCTATTTTGTTGATCTGACTATAAGCAGCTGCAACAGAACATGTTTGCTGCTGGAGGGAAACGAACTACCTGGGTTATGGTCTATCCATGGAAACTGGAAAGCAAATATTTTCACAAGGAAAAGTTTGATGATACAGAAATATTAGAGGTGAGCCACTGGGTCGTAACAAACTCTAGATAGACCAGTCACTGTTGCCAGATAATTTAGGTAAAATCTGTAAGTTTAGAATGGCTTATCTTCTTTTTCTGGGCCGTTGATATTTTTTGGTCATAATTATAGCGTCACGCAATACAAATATTCATCAAAAATCTTGTTGTTCTACACGCTTGTCTCCTTTATGTTAATCTATACTATAGATAATTAGCTCGTTACCATCTAAAAGTGTATGCTTTGGAAAATACCATCACATGTGTGGCTATCAGCAAACTTTGATAGTATTCATTCTTGATACCTCAAAGTCTTGCTGATGCTGATCCGAGACATCTTGCAGCCTAGGAACAATTCAAGCTATTATTAACTCAGCTTGCCTGCCAAGCAAAAGAGTAGTACAATATATATTTTTCGGTCAACAGGGAGCCCATCATGGGCTCCCCAGTTCCAGTAAAATGAAATCAGGAAGTACATTGACTGGTATAAGATATAACAGTAAAAGAGCACAGGTCGCTCCTCTGAAAAGTTTGGTGAAGAGATTACAACACAGGAGAGAACTCTCATACAGTTTCAGGCAGCTCCAGCGCAGGTCGTTGATCGATTCAGGTTCCATGCACAGCTTCTTCAGTGATGTGAGAGCCTGGGGCGACAGAGACCAGGCTCCAAGATGGACATCGGGTTGGCTTACAGGGAGCAGGCAGCTCGCGGTCTTCAGTGATTAGCAGTTTGGAGCATTTCCCTAGAATGCCCAGAGAAATCCTATGAAGGCCAGCATCATCATGTAGCCCCCGCCCCAGCTGTGAGGCAGCCCCCAGCAAAAGAAAGATGTGATGACAGAATCTGTCTATCAAAGGGATCGTGCTCTCCATGTAGAGGCTTTTCCAATTCCTGGTAGTTTTTCAGAATCAGCCACCACACCTGCTTAAGGTCAAGCCAGCTATGGTTGTTAAAAACTATACCGTTCCTATACTTCCAGAGAGACCACAGTATGCAAGTGGTAATAGAGTTCAGAACAGCATGCCTTCTGTTGTCTAACTAGAATGTAGCAATGAATTCATAAGTACTTCCAGTCCCAATACGTCTACCAAAATATTCAGAGACTGTTCCAAATGCATTTAGCCACAAACATCAAAGAACAAATGCTTGATAGATTCTAGTTCAGAACAGAATGTTTAGAATGCGTTTATTCAGGTTGCCCCTTGCCATGAGTTTATTATGTGACAAGAGCCAAAGGAAGACCTGAACCCTAGGGGGATGCAGATATGTTTAACGCATGTAAAGTTCATAATAGCATAAAGGGAGCTAGAGGAGTAAATTCCACTGCTAGTGTACATCCAAACAAGAGAGTCCTCTTCTTCCTGAGAGGTAACACTTCTAGCAATTTCTTCTAACTCAAACCATTGATCTAGCATGGCAGGGATAACAGTTCTACTAAAAGAAACTTTCAGAGTAGTGCCATCCCAGACTTCAGAAATGGTGGCATTCTGTTCACAGCAAATGGATTACAAGTTCCAGTACTGAATAGCAAGTGGAGTGGTGCCAAACCGGCTGTCCTCCTAGAATTGAACATTATGACAATTACTATGTGCCACATGTGTCCAAACTTAATAATTGTACTTATAACACTTAGGACCCCCTTCCAAAGTCGGACATTCTTAGGCTGTGTCTGGAGAAGATACTGGGGAAGGAGGTGTTATACTTAAAGTTTGTAATGGTTTTCCATAGGAAATTATTACCGTGGATTGTATCTCTTGAGCCAGCACCCCAAGAGACACAGTTTGAGGTCTTCTAGGTTGAGGATGCCTAGTCCTCCAAATTCTTTTCTCATGCATATCAAGTGCCAATTGGCAAGATACAGCTTCCTATTTCCATCAAAGTCATCCCAGAGACGTTGGCAGACAATGTGCCATCTGGGAGTTGATCATCTCCATGGCCCATTTTGGGAATTTAAAGGAGAGAAAATAAACGATGATACTAGCTAGGCAAGCCTTGATGAGCATTAGTCTAGCAGCATAAGAGAGCAGCCTGCCCCTCCATCCAGCCATCATTTCGATGATTTTATCTACTACATGTTGGACATCCTCTCTCTTAAGCTTCTCATGGTGGAGGGGAGGGGTACACCAAGATACTTAATTGGGAAATTCCCCACTGAAGAATAGAAAATATCCTTAAACGGTTACACCTCCCACTCTTGCAAGTGAATTGGGATGAGTTTGCTTTTACAGTAGGTAATTCTCATCCCAAACACTTGTTCAAAGCAAGCCAGGAAATTTTCAAATTTGTTACAAGATCTATGCCATTATCAACTAAGAGATTGGCGTCATCAGCATAATGGAGGCAAACCCACGCTAGTAAACTTCCTTGTTTGTTGTTCAGAAACTGAGGGTTCAACATATTTAGCTTTGTTGTCTAAAATATCGTATTCAGCCACAAGTTCAGCTTCGAGCTTTCTAAGCTCAGCCTCAGTATTTCTACTCCAACCTCTAATTATCTTCCTAAATCTTCTCACCTTTTTTTTCCCAGGATGTAGCCACTGCCTTTGAAATCCTCTCTAAGCAGCCAGTGTTTCTCAAACTTGTACCCTGAGGATTTTTTTAGTACTCCCCACACCAGATTCACACAGAATTGGTCTGCTATTGCTACCAATCATTGACGAGGCTTGAAAGGTTGCTAAAGGAGTAGTACAAAATTACTTCTCATCACTTGACAGATAACCGGGACAATACCATCAGAGATGCATGCATGATGCATCCTGATGATCACCACTTCATCGGCCTCGTGTCGCCGCCAGAAATTTCAGACACGGCACGACACGACAATTTCATCAGAAATTTCGTCAGATTTGCGTTATGACACGAGTGGAGTCATGACAATTCTTCTAATTTGAACTTTTATAGTGTGGGCGTGGCTCGCGTGCCTGGTCCCTGTGCCGACCGTTCTTTGGTCCAGGGCAAAGACTGACATAAATTCAATTCTGTTTGTGCAGATCCTTTAAGCGGACCATGTTATATGTACAAACATCGACCCGCAATAGCATAATAACTGGCGTCCTTGTTCGGTTGCTCGTCCTTATCAATGGAGCATTTGCTTGTCTTTGCTGTGCATCAATGCACTTCAATTTCGAACATCTCACCTAGGACCCCCTTCCATAATCTGGACATCTTTATGCTGTGGCTGGAGAAGGTATTGGGGTAGGAGGGGTTATACTTAAAAGTCTATAATGATTTTCCACAGGAATTATTACTATGGATGTATCTCTCGAGCGAGGACCCCAGGAGACACAGGTTGACGCTGTGTAGGTTGGGGATCTCCAGTCTTCCAAATTATTTTCTCATGAGTACATATCAAGTGCCAATTGGCAAGATGCAGCTTCCTATTTCCATCAAAGCAATTGCAGAGACAATGTGCCATCTGCTAGCTAGGCAGGCCTTGATGAGCGTTAGTCTAGCAGCATAACAGAGCAGCCTGCCCCTCCAGCCAGCCATCCTTTTGATGGTTTTATCTACTACAGGTTGGGCATCCTCTCTCTTAAGCTTATGATGATTAAGCTTAAGATGGTTGAGGAGTACTTAATATGGCAATTCCCTGCTGAAAGAACAATAGAAAATGTCGGGTTGCACCTCCCAACTCTTCCAAGTGAATTGGGATGAGTTCACCTTTACGGTACTCCTAGGTAATTCTCATCCCAGACACATGTTCGAAGCATGTCAGGACAAGTTTCAAGTTTGTTGCAAGATCTGTCATTATGAACAGAGAATTCTGTCATCAAACTACACATGAGGGGAGTTTGAAGGAGTTCATTCTCAGTAGTGATTTTCTTGTCATTAGAGAAGAAAATCAATGCCAGAGGAAGAAACCTGATCTAGATTCAAAGTTGAAGAGGTTCTTATAGAAGATAGGGCCACCCGCAGTATCTCTTTGTTGCTGGCGACAAGGCCATTAGGCCCTTCCAAAGAGCGGATCATGGTTTTTCTCTGTTGATTAGCTAGCTAGGGCATGGAAGTATGAGGTGTTTCTATCTTCCTCAGTTACATCTCTTTCTCTAGATCTCCGCTTAGATTTGGTCTCCTTCTGGATCCAAAATTTGAACTGAAATCACGACACTTACTTTAGATCGGAAAGAATAATAAACTTCCATCTTTCGTGTTCAGAAACTGAGACTTCAACAGATTCAGCTTTTGGGTATCTAAACTATCATCATGCTCAGCCATGAGATCAGCTTTGAGGTTTCTAACCTCAGCCCCAATATTTCTACTCCGACCTCTTCCTAAATCTCCTCACCTTTTCCAGCCAAACATCACTGGCTTTGTAACTTTTTGGTGGGAAATGTGGCCGCTGTCTTTGAAATCCTTTCTAAGCAGCCGTCATTTCTCAAAGAGTAAAATACAACGGAGGTCCTAAAAGTATTTCAAGTGTGTCAAGTAGGTCCTAAAAGTTTGAATTCGTTCACCGCGGGTCCTATATGTGTATTTTACCC
>CBMN010765578.1:0-11269 GCA_000582825.1 Hordeum pubiflorum
TTGCCCATAAGACTCTAATTCTAGGTTCCTCCTAATTTTTCTATAATCAACATATTTTCTTTTTTTTTCTTTTCATTTTGGATTTTAAAACATATACGTAAAACACAATTTACTAATATTAATTCTTTTGCAAGCAATCAAAATATTTCTCAAATGTTTGCTACAAAAAAATCAGATTTTTTATTTTGTTTTTACTTTTTTATTGTTCACTCGAGCTCAGAAAAGCACTTTCGTTTCCTTCTTTTTCCTTTCATTTTCCGTTCTGTGTCAGGATTGGGGCATCCTCTGCTTGAGTAGAGTTGACTTTGAGTGGCAAGTGTAGCCAGATAGATAGGGCATGCAAATGGTGGCAACAGACCAATAACACCAACCAGTCACACGTAGCACGGCAGTTAAACCTAACCGGACTTTAACAGCCGACGCCAATCACCCAGCACCAGTGACCTCCTTCCCAAGTTACCGAACCACCCCACGTCCACAAGCTGCAAAAACTAGCCTCACCTCACCGGCTCACCCCACGTACCCTGCCCTGTAGGTTCGTTCAACCATCGCTACCAGTACTACCCCAAAGATATTACTCCATCAGTCGATCGGTGATGATACTCACGCAGCCTGAAGTAGCAGCAGCACGGCAAGCAACAAGCCAATGGATGAGCAATGGCCAAGTCACGCGCGCGCACCCAACCCAGCTCGCCGCGAAACAAACACAGAGCTCGCTTGGCGAGCCCGGTGGACGTCGCCCTCCGTTGGTGCTAGTTGGCGGATTCCACGGGGCTCGAGCGAGCCAAATCAGTCGGCCTCCGGCACCGAGGGTCCACCGAGCTCGCCGCCGCCGCATTCCGCGACTTGGACGACCACTCTACCGTCTACTCTATACCATACAGCGAGCTAAAAATTCGGACCATCGATGTGAAAGCATCCTATGCCCCGCGACTTTCCCGCCTTTTCCCCATCTATTCAGATCAATCCGTATCTCGGCGTAATTAGCGCCATCTCCTCCCTCCCTCTCTCTGTTCGCGGGCACCAATAATGCCATTTCATGCGAGGGAAACGATATGATCTCGGCTGGCAGTTTAGGCTACTCTTTTTCCTGAATGAATATGTTCCTTTCTCGAAGAGAGAGGGGGGGGGGCATAAAAATGTTGGGTAGCATCTGCTCCAAGGAATGAGAACAAAGGGGATAGTCGGATAGAGATAGAGATGGATTGGAGGAGAGGAGAGGAGATAGACTCGTAGAGAGGGGCTGGCTGGTTGGTTGGTTAGGGGATGCCCCATTACCGATCGTGCCTGCCTGGCCCCCCGCCCCGTGTTCTTCTACTACCTTTTCACCGGCGACTTGGGTTCTGCTGATAATTTGCAACCAGTGGAGGAAGGCCGGCCGTGGGATGCGGGGATGATGAGATGAGGGCTGGCTGGCCCGGCGTCACCACCGGGTCGTTTTCGTCGGATAAGCTTGGGATTAATGCTCCATGGCTTTGGCTTCGGCCGAAATCCGGACGCTTCTTTCTTTGGCAGACTTGCTGAATTCGTTAAGTAATTAAATGGTGCAAATGCGTGTGTGACGTTAAGAGTGCTTTCGTTTGCGACCTAACCAAACAGCTCAGAATATTGGCAGGCAGTCCATGAGTGGAAGTTGGATACAACTACATGTAATTAACACTGACGGACCACAGTTTAAGTTAGGCAGAGGCTCGAAAGAGGGCGGAAGTCAAAGGGGAAAATACACGCATACAAACTTGGTGCTTTTCATTTTGGGAGAAGAGGTTATACCAATCGACATAGGCAACCTGATAAACTTGGGTGCTGCGTGTAAGTAAGCTGTTGCTGTTAAGTGTCAGTTTGCGCTTCCCTTGGCAGGCCTGGAGTGTGGCAACGTTCTTCTCTGGCCGGCCAAACCTTATGGTGCAGGCCATAAGACTGAAAGCTAAGAACTCCGCTACGTTCATATGAAAACTATGATCGGCCTTTGCATGTCCGTGTAGAACCATGCATATTGGTTGTGAATTCGTCTCCCATGCATAGACACGTTTCCAACAAGCACAACCTGATGCCATCATCATACTTTTGTTTCTGAAAAGCTATCATCAGGGCACCCGCGGTGGTTAGAGGCTGGCTTGCCTCTAAGCTGGGCCCCATGTCCTCCAGTAAAACTTGGCTCAAAAGTGTGCAATGTGTAGCAAATATGCTCAGCCTCTAAGGTGTCTCCACATAGAATAAAATATTTGATTCTTCAACCGATTATGTTTCATCTCTTTGCATGGCCATCACTCCTTCTATCCATGACACGGGGGGTTAGCTGGTTATTTTAATTCAAAGCAAGAACTAGAGGCAGCCTCTAAGCTTGGCGTCGATGCTAAGGAATTTGACTTAGAGGCATATGCCCACAATGTATAGCGCCTGCCTCTAAAAGCTTAGAGGCTGCCTTAGAGGCAACAAAACATCACATTGTGGATGCTCTCATGTATACCGTACTTTGGTACCTACAATCCGAAAGAAAAGGGATGCACGCATGCATGTTAACTCAGGGAAGGACGATACAGCAAGACCACACTCCATGCATCACTGCGTCAGTAGCAGTGCACCAAGAGACAGACACGCGTATGGTTACATAAGCTAGTGCAAATTTTTAAACGGGTAAAACATGATTACACCTCTCGACTGGTCGCCTTGCCGTGAAAAAACTGCCGGCAGGTCAACCAGGAGATCAATCACACCACGTAGTAGCAACGATCTTACGTACTAAACACCACTGGCTACTTACTACTGCTGCTAGTTAATTACTGCTACTCGCGGCGGCCATGGCCGACGTCTAAAATGCCGTCGGGCCAGAGCAGCCGCCGATTCGATCGAAAGAGAAATTACACCATAGCTACGGAGCTTAACGAAGACTGTACTAGTAGTAGCAGCTGCTTGCTGTTCACGACAGGATGGAATCCCAGTCGATCTCCACGGACGGGTACTTGCGCAGGTGGAAGGTCTCCGACTCGTCCCACGGCGCCTCCGTGAAGTCCAGCTTCTCCATCTCCGGGACCGGCGGCGGCGGGGACCCGGCGGACACCGAGTCCTCGCCCTCCGTCGACGCCGAGCACTTGGGGGACTCCGGCTCCGCCTCGGCCGAGTTCTTGGACGAGGGCGTGGCGAGGGACTGGCAGATGGCGGTGAGCTTGGCGTCGACGGAGGCGTGGAGCGGGCCGGCCAGGTGGGCGCCGCCGCGTCGGAGCGACGGGAAGTTGAGGCGGGCGAGGTCCCCGCGGAGGCGGAAGGCGGCCTTGTCGTAGGCGAGCGCGGCGTCCTCGGCGGTGTCGAAGGTGCCGAGCCACAGCCTCGTGCGGTTCTTGGGGAGGCGGATCTCCGCCACCCACTTGCCCCAGTGGCGCTGCCGCACGCCGCGGTACAGCTTGGACTGCGCGGGCGCCACTCCGGCCAGCGCCAGCGCCGCGGCGGACGCGCGCGGCGGCGACCCGGACAGCTTCATCGGCTGCGCGCGCGGCCCAAGGAACGAGCCACCAGCCAGGAGGCCCCTCTGCTGCTGCTGCTGGACGAAGAACTGGGCCTGGATCTGCTGGATCTGGGCCGGGCCGAGCTGGGCCAGCCCCATGGATCCGTTCATGGCATACTGCGAGGAGTAGAGTGGCGGAAGCTGCGAGAAAGACGGCGAGGTGGGCGCGGTGGTGGGCAGAGGAGAGGTCGAGAACGAGGTGTAGGATGATGACGGAGTGGCGATGTATGAACCTTGGGTCATGGAGGGAGAGTAGTACTGGTAGGGGTAGGGAGAGGAGGAGGAGGAGGAGGAAGCACTCGTGATAAAAGGTTCGAGCGCTTTCATCAGCTCCTGATCCGAAGCACAGGTGGTAGAGCCGATCTGGTTGTACTTGTACATGTCTATGGCTGCGGCCATGAGGGCTTGGACAGAGGTAGAAGAAGAAGGTGGTGTAGAGAAGGCCGAACCAAAAACGGAATGGAAAAAAAGGAGCTTTCTCGTTCAAGCAGAAAGAGAAGAAAAAAAAAAGGCCCTGTTCCTCAATAAAATTAGAGAAACGAAGGGAAAGAAGATGAAAAATAAATTGGACGAGCTAGAAGGGTATTGCAAAAGAACCCTTTCCGGCCGTGCCGAGGCGAAGGAAGGCAGAAAAAAGACAAGAATCCAGGAGAGAAAAAAGGTTCTCTGGATCTCTGTTCCTCCTAGGAGAGTGGTGAGGCCGCCAAGAAATCACGAGGAGTCCCGAGCAAGAGGAGAGCGCTTCTTCCGATCTAATAATCCCGGAAGAAGGACCCCTTGAACAGGACCTCGGTTTCTTGCTTGCTCCTGCTGCTAAAAAGACCAGAGAAGTTCAGAGAACGAACCTGCCGTCGTCGCTGCCGCTGCTGAAGGGCTCGTCAGATCGCTCAACCTCACCGTGGAGTGGAATGGGATGTGGCTGGGGCTGGCTGCGTGTTCGCAGTGGGTGGTGGGGGTTGAGGCGTCTCTCTGAGGAAGAAGAGGCGTCGCGCCCGGGCTTTATATAGCGCCAGGCTCCGGCCGGCCGTGCAGGCGAAGCCAAGCAACCACCACCCGCCGTGCAATTTGCTGCCACAAAGCGATCTGATTGGGAGTATTTTCGTTAATCGTTTCTTGGTTTTCGTTGGGAGCTGCACTGCGGTTTTGAAAATGAGACGTTGCTTTCGTCCATGGCGTCAGCACAAGCCGGGCAGCACGCGGGAACCACATGTTGGGGCCAATGAGAATCTGCCTCGTGTGCTCAGGACGCTCGGGTGATCATCGCAACGCTGTAGCTTTGTGCAAGCGGCGTCGTCTCATTGGGTGGTGGTGCGCTCGTTTGACCTCAGGATGCGCTGCCCTGCCCTTCGTGCTCTGCTCCGGAATTCGGCTTCTGAGCTGCACCAAGAGCTACTACGAGCCCCTTGCTTAAAGCAAGGCGCTAAATCATTTTTCACATGCACCCATGTTTTTCTATATTGGTATCGTAATTTGTGTTTAGCTATGTTTGTTTGGACATGACTGATCTAACCCTGAGCTCATATCCCAAGCTCATATGAGCTCCGGTGAAAAATAAAATAAAAAATGAAACAAAAATAAAAATTAGTGTATTTTTGTGTGTGAAACATTGACAAGTATTTTGATAGCTTGCAATATTTCATCACCAGATGTCATTCATGGATAATATGAAAAAAAAAATAGATGCTTCAAGATGTTATTTTCAAACGCATTTTGAAGCATCATTTTTTTTGCCACGTTTTCCATGAATGTCATTTTCATGATGAAATTTTGCAAGGTATCAGAATATTTGTTCGTGTTTCACAAAAAATGAATTCAGAATTTTTTGAACATTTATTTTATTGTTCATCCGAGCTCACATGAGCTCGGGATTAGAACAACACTTTTGTGTTCATTATGTCTATAGCAAAAGAATAAAACGAGATGAGAAAACTAAATCTTGCAGTAATCTTAGACCAGACATGGAGAGAAAGGAAAAGGATACGCTTTTTGCAAGATTAAGACAAACACAAAATACCGAGGGAATTTGGACATTGTAGTGGTTGTTCATTACTGGATTGTTTTTTTACACGGGTCATTGAGGAAAAAAAAATAGCTGGACAAATGATATTTAATTGCACACGGATGCAAACACTAAAGATCGGAGTCGCGCAACATCAAAATTGATAATATTATGGCATACGTGTTATCAAAGGAAATGTGCCTCCCTTTAAAGAAAATGAGACCAACCAGAACTAGCCCTTGATGGCATTTTGTTTATAGAAGAAACAACCTGAGCACCACGGCGAAGTCGAAACTTGAACCCGGGTCAACAATGTGCCCTCCCGCACAGCAGACCAATAGAGCGACGCTCTATTCTAAAATTTTCTTACCAGGCAATCCCGGTTCAAGAGATATAATCGGAGATGAGGAAGGGCAAGTAGCGAGTTCTTGTCACTGTTAGAAAACACAACACACATGTTTGGCATTAAAAAAAGGGGATATGAGGCGAAAATCTGACGCCACCAATCCACTTAATGAGACGCATAGGGTCTATCTGGATTATTTCGATGTTGGTATTGCCAAAGCACGGGCGAGCTAAAAAAAATTATGAAGCTTTCCGCCGCTCACATCTTGCCAACTCGCTAGTGTGCAATTAAATAAGAAAGCTAAATCCATCGTGGACACGCTAGGTTATTGGTTTCAATCTAACTGATGCCCAAACACACGGTCGACGTTAATTATTTGCCTTGGCAGGCCGAGGCTCCCATACAAACAAGCCCATAAGATGCCGAACCTAGGGTTTAATCGGCAGGGGATACAGCCACCCCACTATTTTTCCAACCAGTGAATGACTATATTGCCATTTGTGTTTTGTCTTGAATGTTTTTGAAGCTTTTTTTAGAGAGATCTTCTCTTCAATGTTCTTGAATCGTCTATTCGTCTTGTACCTTTGCACTGGTGGGAAAAATCTAGAACAGCTGTTGTTGCATGGTCCTAATCAAACTGGTGGTGTGAACTGGGAGAAACAAAAATGCCGCACTGTTCCTTGCATAGAGCCGTGGCCACCGGCGATTAGGACCCCCAAAAGGACAACGCTGAACCGTAGCGCCTGCTCAATTATGGCACCTTTGCAGGTCCAATTAGTACACGCGAATGTACTCACGAGTTCATTATTGGGTGCTCATTTTCCATAGCCACCACGTGATTGTATAGTACGGAGTCCCTCTCGCGATGGGTTTATTTCTGTTAAGTTGAGGCAAAAACATCAAATCCTGGACAGCAACCCAAGGAGAAAATACAACCAAACGAGGTGATGTTTTTCTTTTTCTTTCAAATATTGCTGGCTTCGGTCGACCGAGTCGCCCGTGTATGTATGATTGCATTGTTTGGAGTTCTTATTTTTTTTTCCAGGGTTGTTTTTTTTTTCCCAGGGTTGGTTCATTGGAGGCCTGGCAATCGAGCAAGAGGAAGAGGTTAACCTCTCTCTGGTAAATAATTTTTTGTTTTGTTTTGAGGAAGCGCTCTCTGGTAAATAATCACAATGTCCCGATACGGAGGCAAGAGAAGCTATGGCACACACCTCCGCGATC
Source organism: Hordeum pubiflorum (assembly GCA_000582825.1). Classification (NCBI taxonomy): domain Eukaryota; kingdom Viridiplantae; phylum Streptophyta; class Magnoliopsida; order Poales; family Poaceae; genus Hordeum; species Hordeum pubiflorum. The sequence continues at coordinate 7,069 of CBMN010765578.1, forward strand.
GGGCGTGTTCTGGACCAACCATCCCCACCGAAAAATCTCGCAGATTGGACCCCCCAGCCGCGCGGCCACGACGTTGACACGGCGAGAACAGGCGCCGATCCGCGGGCGTTTCGCCGTGCGACGCGACGCCTTCCCGGTGCGAAACCAGTGACATGACGAGACGCCGAGCGGCACGAGCAAAACACCCGGTGCGCGCGTGTGTGGGCGCGGGCGCTTGCGTGCGCGGGCACGGCTGGCCCGGCCGCGCTCCCACGGGAAACCACTGCGTTTTCGGCAAGGAAACCGACCGCGCTCCCGGTCGCGGCTGCCGTGCCCGGCTCGTGTCGCGCGACGGGCATGCCGTCGGTCGCCTCGTGTGTGTCTGCCCAAAAGTGTGACGAGGTGGTTGGGGTCGGGTTCTCCCTGTCCCGTAGCGTTCCGCGGCACAACAAGCCCACAGCTGTACCTCTCACGGTCATGCCACCACCTGCTAGCTTGTTTTTACCCCTGATCAGCACACGGATCGTCGCGTACACGTACGTGCGCACCACGCTGGCCTAGAAATCAGCAAATTTGGTGCTCGCCCAACGTGACGGATGAGATAACGGGAGTACGCATGGCGAGCGATGACCTAGGCCTGTCCGAGGGGGTGAATGAATTATTGGCCACCAGCTGCAAGCTACTACCGCGCGTCAAGCGACCCAAAATCCATGCGTGCCGTGCATGTAAATACTAGGTCCGGACCGTGACACCTCTTGGCTTCAGCGTCTGTAGTCTTGCGGGCTGATCGACGAGCCGGCGGAAGCATCTGGATTGTGGATGTAGAGCACGATACCGCATGGATACAGCAGAACGGGGGCGAGCGTCTCCCACTGCTGATTGAACTCGTTAATTAATAATCAAAGGTGATGTCTCCGTCAAATGGGAATAGTCTAGGAGCGTTGCTGAAGGAGAAGGGATAGGCATTGGTGGCTGCGAAACTGCGTCAACATCTTATTTCATCTCCTTGTGCAAGTGCGACACCAGGTTCATCTCTATCAGACACCGGTCTAGATATGCTTGTTAATCACGGGGTGAGCTAATCCTGCTGGGAAATTTAATGGGTGGTGGACGCGGGAGCTTTTGTCACCATGGCCACATCCCCAACCACCAGACGCTAACCTAACCTAGAACCCATAATTTGTGTCGTGTAGCCCTGGTAAACACTCTCAGCCCATGTACTAGTAGTAATACATTGCAGTCGTGGTTCACATCATGTCTTTTCGATAGAGGGTGGATACATCATGTACATGATATAATTTATTTATTTTTCTCCTCTCTATTTTTCCTGTGGATTAGGTGTGGCCAGAAGAAGATATGGTGTGTGTGTGTTGGAAGGAGGAGGGAATAATTTGGGTGGAGGCTGGCTAAAGCGAGGGGAAGCAACGGAACGAGTATCTTGTGTGTGGCGCAGCTCTGGTAGAATCCACTTCAGAAACGCAGTGCGCGTTGCCGCATCCAATCATTCCGTTCACATCAATTTTCGACGTCTTCTTTTCACCTTTCTCCCCCCACTGTTGTTCTCCTTCGCCCACACACGCGCGCTCCGCTTCACAAGTTGTGGTCGTCTGCAGCTTATCAGGCACGCATCTGCTTTACTCATACGCGATTGCTGTCGGCTATTGCCATTCCTCACACAACTAAAATGCGTGTTTGAACTCTCTTTGACCGAAGCCAGCTGGACGCCAGTGTTGATACGGAGTTGCGACTGTCCTCGCGATATCTCTGATGGAACCCCTAAATTTTAGTTCACCAAACACTTTCCCAAGCATTAACTTCTCAAATTTGAAAAGTTTAAAAGAAAGCATGGACCTAACCAAACCCCTAAACTCAACTCCCTAACAAAATTGCACACAACTTTTTACTGCTTTATTGCATAATTAACAAAGGTACCACAGTAACTCCAGATCCCATCTTAGCCCCCGCGTCGTCCCCCGCCTCCCTCCCCTTCTCCCCGCCCTCCCAGACCCTCGCCGTCGGACGGAGCCCCCGGGGCAAAGCCCCTGGCCGGCGAGGAGGCCCCTTTTCTTTGCTGCTCGGGGATGGCCGATGCGGGGCGGCCTATCCAGACGGCGGCGGCGGGCGGGCCCAGTGCCCGGCGGCGGCGGCTCACGGTCAGCGAGCGAGCGGCGACGCGGTGGCCCTGGGATTGGCGGTGGTGGCCATCTCCTTCGTGGGAGATGGTCGGCTTGAGGCTGGGTGATCAGATCTCGAGATCCGTCATCTAGTCCCGGCCGTGAGTTGGGGAGACATAGTTGCCGGTGAAAACCGAGCCGACGACGGGCGATGGCGGCGTTCTGCGCTGTTACCTTGATGAAGGCATCATCGTGTAACTACTGTCAACCCACTCATGTTGCTTCGGGGGAAACCCTAAGATCTGGTGTTTTAGATCAGGCGATAGCGGCAATGCGCCGTCGTTTCTCTCTTGGGAACATCGTTTGTGGAGCAACACTGAAAGGCAAAGGCAGGAGGTGAAGCGACTTCGTTTTGCACGGAGCTTTGGTGGAGATCTCAACTCATGCCTGGCCGACAGGTGCTACGATGTGTCATGCATGTTCGGCAGGTGCTACACACGACAGATCGTCTAGAGTCTTCGCGTCGGGATGGACGAGCGCAGGGCGGTGGCGTCGTTGGGCGTCGTGGTGGCGTCAACGGATGGCAGGGCTGGCATGGATGATGCAAATCTCTCTCCTGAAGATGGGTCAGTGGTTCGATGATTATGACGGCTTCTAAAACATCTACATGTGGTGTATGCTTTAGGTCTGCTGCACCGGCCGTTAGTTCCAATATGTTATGTGGATGGATCACCGACGCCATCGGTTTTAGATATGGGGAGTGAGAGCGCCCCACATTATCGAGTTTGTAGGTGTGAGTGGTAGTTTCGGGTGGCTTTGATGTATTTTCTTGTCACACATTTGTTGAATAATTAATAAAGATGATTGTATGCGTCGATTGATGCAGAGACCGGGGGTTTTAACCTCCTTTTCCATAAAAAAAGTATCACGGTAACATCATCCATAACATAATTAAACATTCCATTGCCTACTAAGTTGACACTACATCCACACCAAACTAGCTAAAGTATCAAGATAAACTAAATAGAGCTAGATATTATATACTACATCGACACTATTCGTCGTCCTCGGAGAAGTAGAAATGTGGACCCTAATGAGAGGCGTGATGGTGCCACAACAGCGGTGGCGGGGGAGTTTACCTTCGCCCGACTCCCAAAGAAGTGGAGTGTCGTGGTGTTGTAGGCATCACCTCCTCCGCAGTGGCGAATGTGCCAAGCCACACATACTCTCGCATGTTCCGACTACAGATCTCCACCGCCCACTTGCCCCATGGTCACAGCCTCACGCTACGGTACTTCAATGGCGGTGGCGAATCCCATGGTGGCGACACGAATCAGGTGTTACGAAGGCGGCGCGGTTCCATTACCGATGAAATGAGGCTCCACACTTGCCCTCCTCATCGACGAGCTCACAGCTACGATGACTAATAGATGCGGAAAATTCCAACGACGGTGGTGGCTTTCGAGCAAATCAAAGAGGGGAGAGAGGTTGGCAGGGTTGTGGGGTGTCGGCGAGCGTGCGGGGTGGTTGCCGAAAACATGGCACACAGGGGAAGCGGCGCCGGCATTGAAGTGACCGAGCAAGGAGAGATACAGCTTCCCCAAAGGAAGAGAATCTTTTAATGAGGCTTCATTCAACTGTTCAAAATTGAGATGTGGTCGACACTTCTCATCAATATTTTGGGAAGTTAAGTGTTTTGAGGGTTCAATTAGAGTAGGCTTAACTCCTCAAAGGAGTTAAATCCTTTTAGAGAACCATTAGTGTAGGAAGACACACATGCCTATAAGGTGGACCCCACGTGTTTGCCTCTACTTTCAGCCCAAAAAACACAATGTATGAAGCTTCAACCAGCCTCTAACATGAGCCCACCAAAAATAAAAAATAAAAAAGTGAAGTTGCACTCATGTTTATGGCTCTCTCTTCTACCCACTTGCTCACATATTTCGATCGTTAGAAGTGTTTATGCATTGAAGGTTGCCTCTATGGCTAGACGCGATGCTAATTTTAGAGACAACAAAACTTTAGCTCGTAGTATATAGAGTGTTGGAAATATGCCCTAGAGGAACTAATAAATTGGTTATTATCACATTTTCTTGTTCATGATAATC
>CBMN010765607.1:0-10253 GCA_000582825.1 Hordeum pubiflorum
AGAGCTTCCGAACGGGCCCTTAGTCCTTGTGCGGTGACGTCATCATTGTGCCTAAGAAAGATAGAACTTGACGAATGTCTTGTGATTGTCACCCCATAAACACCATTACCATGAGATATTGATACCCCATCCCGCGATTAGATGACATGCTAGATGAATTAAGTGGTGCCACTATCTTCTCTAAAATTGATCTAAAGAGTGGATATCACCAAATTGGCATGCAATTAGGGAAAGAATGGAAAATGGCATTTAAAACAAAATTTGGTCTATATGAGTGGTTAGTTATGTCGTTTGGGTTGTCTAATGCCCCTAGCACATTTATGCGTTTGATGGACCATGTTCTTCATTGGCAAATTTATTGTAGTCTACTTTGATGATATTCTCATATATAGCAAATCTCGTGATGATAATCCCACGCAAGTACTACAAGTGTTATGAAATGAGCAACTTTATGCTAATCTTAATAAATGCACATTTTTAGGCTTCGTAGTTTCTTCTCACGGCATTGAGGTTGACCAGACAAAAATTGATGCTATTGGCCTCAGCCAACAAACTTAAACCAAATGTGTAGTTTCTTTGGTTTGATCTGCTTTTATCGTCCCTTTGTTAAAGATTTTAGCTCTATTGCTTCACCATTGCATGCCTTTCACATGGGCCCCTTCACAACATGAGGCCTTCAATGAACTTGAGCATCATTTGGCACATGCGCCTTTGCTTGTTTTGCCCAAGTTTGAGAAAACTCTAAAATTGAGTGTGATGCTAGCAGCACCGTCATGGGTTGTGTGTTAACGCAAAAGAAACGCCCAATAGCATATATTAGTGAGGAAGTCTTCGTCGCGCAATTAAACTTCCCCATTTACAACAAGGAACTATATGCTTTGGTTCGTGTTTTGCCAGTTGGGGGTCATTATCTATGGCCTGAGGAATTAGTTATTCATTCCAATCACGAATCACTTAAGTATGTAAAAGGTCAAGCTAAATTGAACGCATGCAACATGGCATAGATATACTGAATCTTTTCTTTATGTAATCATGTACAAAAAAGGGTAAATAAAATGTTGTTGCGAATGCTCTTTCTCACAAATGCATGTTGTCCACTAAACTTTAACTCAATGTTTTTGGTTTTGAACATATAAAAGAATTTCAAGCGCATGATGCTTTCATTGCGACTCCCTTTGCTAATTAGCAAGATGGCACTTGTTGGGAACAATACAACATTAATCATGGCTATCTCATGCGTGCTAACAAGGTTTGTGTTCCCGAGAGTTCTTTGTGTTTGCTACTTTTGCAAGAATCACATGGTGGCGGACTCATGGGACACTTTGCACGTGACAAGACTTATGCTATGCTCGCCAACAAGTTCTTTTGGCCAAGGATGTTCCGAGACGTTGGACGATTCGTTCGCCGCTGCACTACATGTGGCAAAGTTAAGTTCAAAGCTCAATCACACGGTCTCACATCTACCAAAGGAGGTGTTCAATCAAGACAGAGCTCCCTCAGTGTTCTACATCGACAATCAAGTCATCATTCTCGCCCTGCAAGAAACCAATTCTCCATGATCACAACAAGCATATCGATATGTGATATCACCTTGTCAAGGATTGTGTTGACAACGGTATTGTTGTCGGGGAATTCATCAGCACGTGCAAGCAGAAATTTGATATCTTGAGAAAGTCGCATGTGTGCTTCCAAGAGCTACGCCTCTTGATCGGCATCATCGACTTTACTCTCTCGCGACAGGGTTGAAGGGGGAGACTATTGCCTGTTAAACCCTGCCGCTCACATTGCAGGAAAATAAGCATGCCATGGCAGCATTTTTGGCTGCCATGGCAATCCATTTTAGCTGCTAACGGCAGCGCTTCTTAGGTAGCATTTCCGTTAGCGATTTCTTTGCTCGTTTGTTAGAATTGAGCAGAAGGACATGGTTTGTGCGATCCTCGGCAAGATTGTAGGATGGCATGGTGAACCCGAGGGATGGCACAATTGGTCATTGGGTGAACTACATGGCACGTTTACTGTTTCTCTCAGAATAAAAGGAGAAAGCCAGAAAAACTGCAAAGAAATACTCAGCAGAAAACTCTCGTGTCTTTGTCTTCCTCTCTTGCTCACTCTCATATGTCAATTCATAGGTAACATGAGCAAGGGGCGCACTAGCCGTTACACGTCAGCTTCTAGCACTAGGATAGTGGCTCCGACAATATGGTGGATGCTGCATTGTGACTCACGACGGTGTGGAGAGGCAGTAGCAAATTCCTTGCCGAGACATGGGCATCCACCTGACAGTCGGGGCGGTGTGAAGACATCACACCAATCAGCCAGCGCCTTTTGGCTTTTGCATGGAATACTGACGGAGGCAACTATTGAACGATCCATCATCTAGATGCTGATGGAGCACCGCTTCATGTCCAGGGTGAAAACTCTTATCCTTACCTTTATTGGTCGGGATCAGCAGCGACAAATCTGCATCGTTACCTTATTAAAGGCCGTTTCTTGAAGGTGTTGTTGCGGAAGAAATCTGACCTAGTTATAGGTGTTAATGTCATAGCTTGTAACGGTTCGGCCATGGTTCCCTTTGTTCTATACTCGGCTTAATAATTAATAAGAATGGTTATGTGCATCGTAATGATGCAAAGGCTGGAGATTCTAATCTCCCTTTCGGAAAAAAATTTGGCCTTATACACATGCTGAATAATTGTTTTCATCAGTGGATCATAACATAGACTGGAAGCATTGCAAGAAATTCATCAGCTAATTTGGAGTTCTGAAATTTGCAATAGCTTGCATGGATATGCCATGTGTGTAGCCTTCAGAGATTTGTTCACTGTTTAGTGCAGCACTGCTTATCAGCACCAGTCCATGCTTGTACCAACGGTTGAAGCTGTTCACAGTTTGTATGGGTGGTCCGCTGGAGCTAACTGAACAGGTTCCACTGACAGGGATTGGAAGTAAAGGGAATTATGGGGGTTATGTGAAGGGGTGGGGATGACCCAACCCCTGGGTGGAATTAACCCCCTAGAGGAACAAGGCCGTAGTGTGTAGGTGCATCTACTCCCCAACCAAGTGAGTTAGGCTCACTTCTTTAACTTGTCCTTTTCACATAATGAAACTAATACTATAAGAATAGTATAAAGTTAGTTTTTGAGACTACTAAGGTAACTAGCTCTCTCTGCATGCATTTATTTTTGACAACATTTATTTAACTCCACAGTGGTGATCTTTTTATATTTAGAAACCCAGAACAAATAAAGGAGGCAGTATATTTAGAAACCAGGAACAAATAAAGGAGGGGGCTAACCTGCCTCTTCTCAAAATCTGATAGCTCCAATGATTTGGCTTCGAATTCAAGTACTAAACAGTATTTCCCATCATCAATTACCTACATGGAAAATATACTATGAATCCTAGAACCAAGAATTACTCCAGTGAACTGAGATGTCCTTTTGTTAAATCATGTGATGATTTGATGGAGTAAAGAATTTTGGTGTAAAAAAACTAAAAATAAAGACCAGTCAACTTTACTAAAAACATGAAAACAATCAACAAACACAAGTCACTGAAATTTCCTTAAAGCATATGGGAAGTTGAAAGAGTGGCTAAACTTTATGCAATTTCTACATCGTGAATTTAGTAAGAAGCCATAACAATACTCATGAAGACCAAATTTCTTGCCAAAATTTCTACATCATGTAATCAGTAACAACCCATAACAATACTCCGTCATGAAGGCTAATTTTTTTTCTGAGATTTGTACATCATGTATTCAGATAAAATACCACTGTTCCTGAATACATCTCACTCTACCTTTCAAACTAGTCCTACTTAGGCTATAGCTATAGTCCTCGCATTGTCCATTGTAGTCAACACCATCTAGTATGTTGCCTAGAGATCTGTGGTAATGGTGACCAAGGACAAGGTGATAAAATACGGGGCCACTGATCAGACAAAAATAGGATCTAATGGCACTTGATGTAACTATCTAAATATAAATTGTCAAAATTAAATGTGTTCTTTGCAGTAAGTATAACCATCGGTAGAAAAGACTACTCCAAGGAACAAAGTAAATGCAAAATTTACTTCTTGAATCTTTTGTAATATAGGTGCACTACGTCTTGGAATGCCGCCACCCTGCCAGTTCGATAGAAGGAAAGAAGATAAGTAGGATAAAGTAGCAGAATCCTTCCAGTGTGTGATTAGCTAGAAAATATTCAGGAGCTGAGGTGAACTTGAATATATAGGAATAATACGAAATAAAAGTAGAGTTAGTGTCCAGATTATGACAAAGCACCAAAACAAGGAATTACCAAACCATATTGAAAGATCCGCTTTAGCGCTTCATCAAGGTGCTGCTCATCACCATATCTATAACGTGTAACATCACTCCTGACCTGCAGGTAGGAGCAAGATTAACATGTGGCATGGTAGATGTTTGCATTGACTTGAAGAAAGTATTGAAAAATAAGCAATTAACCGGCGATACTTTGCAAAACAAACATTCTTCCACAAACACCAGAACTAGAACCGACGCACTTGCATTGGTTAAATGCTTGGCATGTCTAGTCTGTAGGTAGAAAAGAACTGCGGAGATATTTGGTTCAAGAATAATAACACAAACGCAATTGTAATGAGGTCACACCGGCACCGTAAACAGAATGTGCAAAGTTTTAAACATGTTTGGTTAGCTCACGGTAATCAATGACAGTGCATGGTCTCTTAGAGTCCAGCGTCATCATTGGCACATCCACCGACAGCGTCAAGGGATGGCCCCCACACCTCGCGTTCTGATTTGCTTCTGCGGTGGGTTGGACAACCCGGAGGTGATGGTGCTGGTGGCGTTCGTGGCAGAGGACACGCCGATCGGCCTGCCTCTGTTTGTTCTTGCTGCCGCTGGAGTTGCAGTGGCAGCTCGGGCCACCTCAATGAGAATGCGACGCGGGAGTTCGTCTAGCGGTGGGTGGATGACAACTGGATACTGTACAGCGGACGCATGGTCGACGCTCCGATGAGATGGTGGCTGTCATTGAGCGTGGCATTCAACCTGCCGGTGATCGGCCGGCAAGCGGAGAGCCGTAAGTCACTGCTGATGGCAGGAAGAGAGTGACGGTGTCCCGGCTAAGGGGCCTCTCACCACGTCGACTCCCGGCCTGGTGGGCCGGGCTGAGGACCCCTAGACTGGTTTCTTCTTGGGCCACTTCGGGCGGCCCATGGCGATCTACTAGGAGAATCAAGAAGCCTTGCAGTTCAAGACAAGGACTCCGTATCCATGGGGGATTCCTCTCCACCAACGTAGCCGACTAAGACTCCTGTAATCCTAGGCCTCCGGTGTCTTATATAAGCCGGGGCTGGGCTATAAGCCGGGGCTGGGCTAGTCGATAGGCAACATTACACATTGCAATCTCATACATGTACTCTGTACTACACTCCAACGCAATAAACACAAACAAGATGTAGGGTATTGTCTCCTCAGAGAGCCCAGCCCTAGGTAAAATCATGTGTCCTTGTTACCATCGCTCCTAGACGCCTAACTTAGGATCCCTACCTCGAGATCTGTCGGTTTAGGTTCCGTCAGTGGTGGCCCATACAGGTCCTGCTAGGTGATCGTCGCAGTTTGATGGGCAAGTTCATCTACATCTGTTCTGGTAATTCAATCAGCCCGACAGTAGTTTGGATACATTCGCCCTTTGTGTCATTATTTAACAATACTTTTCACTTACTATTTTTCAACATTTAACGCATCGTGTTAATTGCACTCCTATTTAGAACTCCGCTATCAGCGAACTTACCAACTACACGGCCTGGTTTTCATCCAAACAAGAAAACACAACATAGACAGTTTGATCACATATTCACATCATTGATAAATGATGACATTTGATCGAGTGCAGCGGTGGAAGAAGAGATTGTGTATCCAAGAGCTCATAAATAATTATTACCTGCTTGAGGATAGGGGTAGCACACTTTTCTCTTAGAGCGAAAGCATCAGAGTAGGTTATGCAGGGCACTGGTTTCAGTTCAGCATACTGCATATATAATTCAAGAATCAACACATACCTCGACAAATAAATCAATAAACAGTCCAACCTAAACTCCCAAGGACCTTAAGCATGGCCAATCATCTCAAAACATATATTCAACTATAAATCCATAAGACACGTAACTTAAAAGACCAAGAACTGACAGACGCACTAATATTAATGGAAGAGAGCTCTTGCCTTTAAGGCCATGCCTATGATTGTGAGAGGAAATCCGTAGGTTAGCATCAGAGCAGACCACTCCGAACCAGGGAGAAGATTGAAATACGCCCCAAATCCATACCTGGGATGCAAAAAACACATGAGCCACCGATAGAAAAGCATTCTAGATCTCTCTGATTTGCACAATAGGATTTGCAACATTTAAACTTACGACAAGAGGGAGCCACCTATCCCTAGTCCAATCACGCCAAAAGACACCTGCAGATGGAGTTCAGCACCACACGCACGCCAAATTCTAAGAACACAGCGCTACCGCTTGCTTGTTGCTCCTGGCTCTCAAGAACCAAGAAAACGACCGAGCCACTCACCTTGGCGAGGGTGAACTCATCGTCGGAGACGACGGCCTTGTCGTCGGCTGCTCCAGACGATGACGCGGGTGCGGCAGGAGGCGAAGAATCCGCAGCTCGGACCAGCGCACCGGTGCGACTTGGACGGCATGGCATAAGGAATGCATTTCTCGCCAGGCGGCGGGAGGAGGATGGCGCCGGGAGCGCAGCAAGAGCCCGGAGTGAGTTTGCGGTGCACTGCATAGACATATCTCTCTCCCTCTGCCGCACGTCGCGGCACAGCCACTAGCGTGTAAATCAATCTTGCGGATTTCTTCTTGAGAAATGAGTGTTTGTTCCCAGGGAATTTCAGTGGAACAGAGAGAGATGAGAAGAAGATGGCGGCTGGGGTTTTGGCGCGTGGGGAGAGGACAGGAGGGGATCACGCACCCGTCAAGTCAGGCCCAGCCTATCGAGACGAATGGATGACAGAGATCATATGGCACGGCTTAGGGCCGGTTCTTTTCAAGCTTCTAGCAGTTTATTGTTAAAATAAGTCGAAAGCTTAAAAAAAACTCGATTTAGAGAAGCTGGCTTAACTTATTTCCACCGCTTCATCCTTTACAATGAAAAAAAAGCTAAAAGAGAGTGGCTTCCCGTAGCTTATGACTTAAGGTCGAAGGGGTATAGCAAAAGGGTACTATCGTTCGCTCATATTACAATGGAAATGCCCTCCCAGCCCACGTCACACCCTGCACCGCACGCTTGAAGAAAAAACCGTTGAGGCACTCGCGGCCCCTCTCGCTCCCGCACCAGAGGAAAAAGCTAGGGTTACTCGTTCCTAGCCGCTGTCGGTCCCCGCCTCCTCTGCTCCCCTACGCGGCCATCTCCGGCGACAGGGCCGGCTGGTAGGCCCTCTCCCACCGTTGTTGTTGCCTTTCTCGCGACCTATCCGCCCTTGTCGGGTGCAGCAGGTCTCGCGCTCTACTCCGACGGACGACGCGTAAGTCCGGCCGGCGCTCCACTCCCGCGGACGACGCGCAAGTCTGGTCGGCGCTCCACTCCGATGCTCCACTCCCGCAGCCAACCGTTCCCCCTCCCCTCCTCCCAGTGTGTGGCTGTGAAGCCATGGAGAAGCTCGTCCAAGGGCATTACGGACTTTCACAGACTATAACATAGATAAGCTAAAAAAACCAGGCGTTGAAAAGAACTGGCTAACTTATTATCTGGAGCTTATTTTCACAGGAGCTTATTTACAGCTTATTTTCATAGGAGCTTATTTCCACAACATGGCTCAAAAGAACTGGCCCTTAGGTTGGTTGCAATGGAGAGTATCATATGTTAGTATCATGATACATCTGTAATTCATAGTATCTGGTATTATAGAGGACTTTATTTATTATCATGCATGATACAAAGTAGCACATCATTTTCTATGCCACCTCGGCAAAATTGTTTAGTTGGCGCGCATGATACTACATATGACACTTCCATTACGGGCAGCCTTACTCTAACAGCTTGCCTTTTTTGTTTTCCGCAACATTTATACACAGCGCGCCGGTCGAACCATTGTGCCGAACGTGCGTAACGCATTAGATGAGAAAGCCATCTTGTGGCCCAGCGCGCTTTCCACGTCTTTATCCACATAGATCCTTGCATCAGGGGGCAACGTCGCGCTCCTCTTCAAACCAGTCGCCCGCATCATCGGCGACGACGCCGTGACCCTCTCTAGCTGATTCCAAGCAGGGGGGACATAGCCCGCGAGCTCTCAGAACGGGCGACCCCCATATGAGCTACGTTTGACAACCACTACGGGGCACGTGCTGCAACCGATGTGGCCGCGTGCGTACCGAGGGCGATGATGACGGTGACCGCTACGGCCGAGAGCTGCAACTGCTTACAATGTTGCAACCATTGACAAAAAAGCTTCAAGCCTAGATCCAAAAAAAATCAACCGTCAACGGGGAAAGCTTCAACCGACACTTTTCAAACTGAAAAGGCTCCAACCATTAAGAAAAAAGCTCCAACCCTAGATAAAAAAAGCTTCAGCCGAAATATGTACAATGTTTCAATCTGGCACTGCTCGATGAAAAAAGTTGCAAACGTTCATAGAATAATCTTCGATCGCAGTTGAAAAAAACTTCAACCCGCGAGTACTCCAAGCAACATTCGGCGAGGACGGGAGTCGCGGTTTTTATGCTACATGCTACAAGCGGCCCTAGAATTTGCTACCACCGGTGTCGGACCCAGCTACAACCGTCGTCGTGGTTTGCTGCATGGCACAACATGTGTTTTTTTTGCTATAAGTGAAGCTCGAATTTGCTGGAATGGGGGAGCGAGTTGTTGCAACGGTGAGGTGTGCGACCGACGAGCGGCGATTGACGGGCATGAGCAGCAGCGAGCACGCCGGCGAGCTGTGGCCATTGCCATCGGAGCTACAACCATCGTTGTCGAGAGTTGCAACCGGCAGGTGCAGCTGTTACATGGGTCAAGGCGGCGACAAGGACGGCCGGCGAGGATGGGGACCGACGGAGAGGGGTGAGGACCGGCGATGAGTACGGACGGCGAGGGTAGGGACGGCGAGGCGAACGGCCATCGGAGAGCGCATGTGGCCGATGAGATGTGGGGGAAATCCTTTTCGTACGTGCACGAGGAAGAAGATGACCGGGGCGGATAAGAATCCAACGGCTCGGGGAAAAGCCGATCCTACGGCTAGAGTGCGACCGGCCGTATCGTTGGGCCGGCGCGCCGACGCCGAGCATTGGCCATATCATTTCGTTCGATTTTGACGGGTTCCATTTCTGAATTCCGAAACCTACTCCCTACTCATTTTGGCTACCATGGAATTAACGATGGATTTTTATTCTAAAATTCTAGAGGATGTAAATTTTGCTTATCCCCAAATCCCAAGTACTCACGCGTCATTCTCCCCATTTCAGTCGCACCCCTCGCCCTGACACCCTCAAATCCCTTCCCACATCTTTCCCTAACGCATATCATCACCGCGAGGAGAATTATATCATGTCATCATGTTTATATAGACTATGTATGTGAATTATGTCATGTCAACCTATTTATTAATACACCATATAATTACGTTATACCATCCTATTTAGGTAGACATCGTGAATTATGTCATGGTATTATGTTTAGTTAAACATCATATATATGAATTAACATGGTATACTATTTAGTTAGACATCATATATGTGAATTATGTCATGGTGTATTGTTTAGTTAGAAATCATATATATGAATGATGTCATGATATCCTGTTTAGTTAGACAACATATATGTGAATTGTTTCATATATTTTTCACTATATGTTGGCGCAATTTATTACCCCCTTGTGTTTTGTAGATTGTCGACAGAAACAGTTGTGGACTGATTCGTTTGCTAGTGCCCACAAAGAGAAATAGTCCATGGAGTTCCGATCAGAATGGTATGTTTTGTACCGAACTTCGAAGAATTGCATAGAAAATTATCTGTGTTGCAGAGAAGGAGAATGTATATCTCAAGAAGATAAGACACCGAGATGAATGAATGAAGAGATTGACCCCTTGAACGTATTGCTGACAGGAATCGATTTTCATTCGGTGTGTCCGAAGAAGAATGATTGCAGCTGAGAAGCATGACGACAAAGCAAAGACGTAACATTTGTTTCGTTGTTCTTTTTTCTCTTATTTGAGTCATAGGACCATTGTACTATTAGGAGGGTGATACGGGGCACGCCCGT
>CBMN010765621.1:0-11389 GCA_000582825.1 Hordeum pubiflorum
GAATAGCGCCGTAGCGGCTAAAATTGCTGAAATATAGCGTTTGCTTTCCTAATACGCTATAACGGCGCTATAGCGTCGTTATAGCGCGCTATTTTTTTCGTTGTTTAACACACAACACTGAATTATGATTTGTAACGTATGACAATCTTGCTGCAACCGTGTCCTGTGTTAAGTGATCTCAGGTGATTTGGGAATATGCAAGAGTGAGCAATTTTACATGACACCAAACCATTCTAAGAAAAATCACAAAAAATGGAGAAATAGAGCAAGCTTAACTACAATAGCGGTGAGAGGAGACACATGAGAAGGGGCGGAGAAACAAGAGGTTCAAAGCGCCTCACAATGTTTGGAGGAGATGGTAGCAGAGGACGAAATGAGGGGGAGGGGGATTTGTCTCGGTACTATAATCCAACCAAACCATGGTACAAGCATGAGCATTTTTTTGGTCATGGAAAGCATAAGATATTCGGTCATTGAATTACTTTTATAATTTGTTCATGCACAAACACTTCCCTTGTGAATAATTTTTTTTCATTCCGCAACAATGCACGTGTAGCTTCAGTGCCTATATATTTTTTCGGTATTCCGTGACAACACACGGGCATTAAACTAGTTCTTAGTAAATATTCAGTCAATCATTACATCAGTAAAATCTGTTCCTTAGTCATTATTTTTTCTTTAATAAGTTATTTTATTGTTTAGTTCTGACTACTCTCATTCTTCAGTACAAGTTTTAAAATGACTCTCTATTTTTGTAACTTCTTGTTCCCGTTTCTTCAAAAGTAAACTAGTATTCCTGGGATATTTTTAGCCTAGCAGTTTGTTGATAAAAAAGCAAGAATATGCAGATGGCTGATGGCAGATAGCATTTTTTCTTGGGATTAGAGAGTTATCTTTCCAGTCAGTAGTTTTCAGAGTTAGGTGTCGTTTTCTTCAGTTTTTTGAGTTACCACACAGGTAGGTTAGTTAGCTAGTTTAGCAAGTTTTCAGACAGTTTTCATTTCTATTTCCTCCGTTCCTAAATATAAGTCTTTTAAGAGATTTCACTAAGGACTACATACTGATGTATGTAGACATACTTTAGAGTGTAGATTTGTTCATTTTGATTCGTATGTAGTCGATAGTGAAATATCTAAAAAGACTTATATTTAGAAACGGAGGGAGTATTTCTTTTTGAGTCCTTCTTTGCGTAGTTTTTCGTTCTCTATTTTCTAGATCAGATAACGCGCTAGAAAAAAGAGGAAGGATACATGAGGGAGGCAGTAGATGTGACAAGGTGGTGGGTGAGAGTGTGTGTGTGTGAGAGAGAGAAGGTGGTGGGGAGAGTGAGAAGGGCGTGCCTTTTGCCAACTAACTGAGTACGTACTGAGCATGGAGATGCTTGCATGTTTGAGGCAAAAGCGCTACCAGCCTACCACATTGCATGTTTGTAGGTGGTTTTCCGTTTCGGGCACCAGGCCACAGCCATGGCCAGCGCTCAATGCGCTGCCCGAGTAGAGTAACTCATGGCATCCATCCTTTCACGCTTTGTTGGTTGCTTGAAGCAGAAATTTCGCGGAGCCTTCCTCGCGCCCGTGTCTCCATGATTGATCCAGTTTGATATTTTTTTGGTGCAAGGCACGTAGATGTATTTAAAACAAGAGGAAGATTAATCTGAGTAGAAAAGAACTTGGTAGATCTATTTTGTATTTTGTGAAGAGGCATCACAGCCTAACTAGAGAGATGAGCCTAAATCTAGAGAGATGAGGGAGGTTCGGATGTTTTAGCGAGATCCTCAGCAGGAGGCGGGTGCTTGAAAAGAAAAAGTGTTGTCCAATACAAAAAGCAGAAAAGTTGAAATGCAAAGTAAGATTGATGTGTCCCGGAGTCTTTATTTTCTATTTCTTTGATGAAACCCACTAGTGATAGCTTACATTGGAGAGAGAAAATCAATGTAGATGACTCAAGTTGCTTTTTTTCATGGAGCATCTATATCTATATGCCATCATTGTACATGACCTTAGTGGGATGATGTGATGGCATGTGTGGTGATGTGGTATGTGTGCATGTTAAAATAATGGAGATAGTGAGAATTAACTATTCAGGTATATAAGATATAGGATATAGGATTTCAATACCCACCCATCTATGATGATCTTATTATGTTCATTATTACGTGATATATGTAGTGATACTAGAGGGTTGTGCACTGCTTAATTCTATTTTCAACATCATTTTATAACAAAATAATACGTACTTATTCCAGTTGACTCTCATTTATACCAAGTTCTTCTATAGTAACACATTAGTTAAGGAGTATGGAACTTTGATCCGTTTCAAAAAAAAAAAAATAGTACTATGCAACTATGAGTGGCATTAATGAGGTAGGCAGCTATGACTCCAAGGCTAGCGGTTGCGGTGCAACAAAATAGATGCATGCATGGCGCTAATTTGAACATAAATTAAATTTGCAAGTTGTGATTGTTCTAGATAGGTTAGGTTAGAGACACACAAACGCTCGCACACACAAACACCGTTGAGTCGGACATAGCAAGGAGTCGGCAAAGGAATGGCGTAAGGTCGAGGTTCCCAAAGTGACAGACCCAATGAGATCTGAATTCGTGAAATGACTAGGTCGGTGCAGCGGAGTGGTGGTGTGAAGAGGTCCGCCTGATGAGGTCCAAATCCATGGTGCAACAAGCTCAGTGCGGTGGGGCAGAAAAGAATGTGTCATGATCCATCAACGTCCATCGTCGTACACCAAGGTGACTATGACTCAGTTGACTTGTGTACACAAAATAGTACAAACCAAAGTAAAAAAAGGTCTTTTAAAAAAAGTGTGCCAACAATATAATCAGATAGATAGCACCTGAAGCCAGTGTCGGATTCAGGATTGGAGCAAGAGAAAAACTTAACGTCCATCAGGCTATAGCAACCTCAAATATGGCTGAATTGCATCATAAATTAGAATTTGAACTCAATGCTTAAAGATACAACAAAATAGATAAAAGGATGACAAAAACTACGAATGGTATGTGAAAAAAAGAGAGTATCAAATCAATGGCTTGCTTCATCAGTGTCTTCCATAACTTGATCAATGGTGGAACAAGAGCCAACACCTTAGAGAAATCAAAAGCAAAATTTCATAAGAAAAGACATAAACATCAAGTGAAACAATTAACATTGTACAAAGTTGAAAACTTACTACTACGACGAGGAAAAGTTCCTTTGCGAGATCTATAGGATTGAAAGTGATATATAATAGCATCATCATCAATATTTGCAAATATTTCTCGCTCAATATTGCACAGCATGGAATAATTTAACCAATCATCACGCATCTTATTCCTCAACTCTGTCTTGATAATGCTCATAGCTGAGAAAGCTCTTTCCCCTGATGCAGTTGCAACAGGCAGAATCAATGCCAACTCAATAATACGATATACCAAAGGAAATACCATGTGTCTATCAGTCTGAACCATATTCACCGCAAGACTACCAAGGTTATTACAACTAACAAAACTTGAATCCGTTCTCACATCGGCAATGAATGTCTCAAGTTGGTTTCGAAGAACAAAAGAAATCTCATACATGGAGAACTCATCAGCATACATCTCAGCAAGTTGAAAAAGTTTATCTTCATCAAATTTAGCAAATGAGTTCATTGGATCAAGACAAGCAATGCATCTCAACAACTGAGTAGATCTTTCAGCAAAGTGATTATTTAACTCAGTAATTATTTGGTCAAGTAGAACATTGAATATTTCTTATCTGAAGCATTGATAGTAAGTTACCATTTGACCACCATGCCCCCTTGAACAACCTGAGAGGGTATTGTATCATCCATGTCAGGCAATATAATGTTATGTTTAACATAAAAGTCATTTGTGTCCTTCAAAAGCTGATCCCAACCATTTTCTCTTATGTTTTGAAGTTGCCGCACTATGATCCCAATCAAACTCACTGTTAGAACAATGTTTTGATATTTCCTTTGCAAACATTGTGACAAATCATTAGTCTGCCCAATAGTTTGATCATAAGATGCACTATAAAAACAGATTCAAAACTTTCCATCTGAGATATCAAGCCACCTTATGTGGTTCTTTGTGTTAAATTTTATGCATCATCATGAATGTTCTCTAATACATGTAAAACAGATGTCCACATCTCAATAAACCAACACAAAGTTTTATGATGTGTGCCCCACTGTGTATCCCCAGGTCTTACAAGGTTGGTTGCTTGGTTTTTCCCTCTTGCTATTTTTTTTCCTAGACTCCAATTGACTCACAATATTATCATGTTGTTGTTGGCTAGTTCATCATGTCTCTTACAAGAGGCATTGACGGTGTCGCCAATCAAAGTTATGTGGTTAAAGAAATCCAATGCAAGAGGAACAACACTAACTGCAACTGATGGGCAAAGCAATGAATATAAAATGCATAAGGATTTTCATCTAGTATCAACCTTTGCAACCCACGAAATTGTCCTCTCATGTTAGTCGCTCCATCGTACTCATGCCTTCTCAATTTAGACATAGACAAGCCATGTTTAAGAAACATACCATCCAAAGATGCTTTTAGAGAAGCCGCTCTTGTGTCACCAACATGCTTAATCCCAATAAACCTCTCAATCACATACCCATGTTTATCGACATACCTACATAACACAAAGAAGCACAAGTAACCAACAATTAGGTACTAATATTAGTAAAGAACAAAACAACAACTAACATGAAAGATACAAAGTTACTAACCTTAAAACCATAGCCATTTGCTCCTTTATTGATGCATCTCTCGACTCATCAACAAGTAAAGAAAAATTTCTATCTCCAATATCATCAATAATTGATTTGGTGGTCTCTTTTGCACAAGCTTGACACAATTGCAATTGTATCCCAAGGGGAGACGTCATTGAGTCGTACGTGTGCACATCTTAGAGGTGTTGTTCGTGCGGTGCTGGATCGGATTGAATCGTGAAGAGTATGACTACATCAACACGTCCATTAGAAAACTTCCCCTTTCGGTTTATAAGAGTATGTAGACGCTCTCCCACTTGTTTCTAGCATCTCCTAGATTAGATCTTGGGTGGATTTATAGAGAAAATTTTGTTTTCCATGCAATGTTTCCCAATAATACATAGGGGCACATTGTCATCGATTGCAGAATGGTTTTATCATCGCAGACAATTTCCCTGTGGTCAGTGATGGACCCCCTTACCGCCAACCCACTAGACCACAGTGTTCAAGAAACTGTATGCGATTAGGGGTTCGAACCTTGTGAAGAGCCCCCTTGTGTACTAGTGTCGTGTCTGTAATTGGTTGTTTTGTGCTCTAGATAATATTTTCAAACAAGAACAGTCTTTGTCTATTACAAAGTGAAGTATAATCAATTTTTTTGACAAATCTCGTTGGACATTTTTATGTCTCTCCTAAACTTTTAATATGAGCCCAAGCAAGTTTTTTACATTCTTTATCATGTTATAAGACTGATTTCTAATTTTTTGGATGAAACATGATAAAAATGAATTTAAAAGCCTAAAAGAACCAAATTATATCAAAAAAATCTTAAATTTGAAATCCTTTTTAATATGAGGTTTAATTCATGCAGAAAAAGTTTGTAGTACGCTGGATAAATATTGTTGCAGGAAGCTTCACAAGATACTTATTTTTTATGTATTTGAAAAGTAGAAAAAACAAAATATGACATGCTGAGTGACAACTTGAAGTTAAATTTTCCAATATTAATGATAGAGTACATGATCTAGTCCATTGTTTCGAGAACACGCAAATTGCGTGCTATATTTTTATAGAAGAGAGCAAGACATGTACAAGAATCCTCACGCGGATGCGAACATCAACGTAGGCACACCGAAAAAACAAAAAAAAAGCAATTTGTCAAAAGAAAAGGCTACACTCTCACAAATCTATCTAGACCGCCAACTCCTCTTCGCTGCCACTCCTTGAGCTCGACCAAGATGGTCTCCACAAGATTGAGGACGCCCAATTGCTGCTCTGCACGGTTGAAAACTCTCGTGTTCTGCTGCTTCCACAAGGACCAAGCAGTACAAACCACAAAGGAATCAAATCCTCTCCTGCTATCACGTGTGAAAGTGGATCAAGACCTAAGCCACAACTTCTCCAAAGTGTCCTCCTCAGTCGGCCTATCAGTGGGGAGGCGCAATGTGTCCAAACAGATGTGCGAGACCTCTCTCGCGTACACGCACCTCACGAGTATGTGATCAGCATTGTCCTCTTCTTGTGAGTAGGTGAAACACGGTGATGGTGAGTCCTGGAGCCCAAATCTTGCTCGGCTATCAAAGGTCCAAAGTCGATATTGGGTAGACAACCAAGAGAAGATCTTTACCTTGATTGGGGCGAAATTCCTCCAGGTACACATGGCAGTGGGCGATCGCTGTCTTCCAACACACAATCTATCATAAGTTGACTTGGCCAAGTAGCTGTTAGAAGCAGCACACAACCATAGGAAGATGTCCAGCTCGTTCATATTCGCTGCACCATCACAATGGCATGCCTGAGATGCATCAGTTGGAGATGAGCTTGGAAGGATATCGGCCCAGTCACGTCGAGTATCCAATGCTCATTCATTGTAGCCTGCTCCACGGTTCGGTGGTTGATATCTCTCTTGCCAACCAGGGTGTGGACTAGCGGTGCGATGTCCCTGGCTGAGAACCCGTGAATCTAACGATCATGCCAAAAGAGTACATTTGTTTCCTTTGCCCACCGAGATGCTGACAAGGTTATCAAAAACATCTCTTGCCTGATGATCCACCATCATGCCCAGCCCTTGACAAGGCCTTTCGGGGTCAGTTCTTCTCAGCCATTCCCATCTCACTCGAAGAGCGAGCCTTTGGAGTTTCAGATTTTTCACTTAGAGCCTACCGTAACATGTGGGTTGGAAGATTTTGCTCCATGCAATCGGACACTGTCCTCTGTTGACTTATGTCTTGCCAGCCCAAAAGAACGCTCTCATCCATCCATTAATATCTTCGTAGACCCAGTCCGGAGCCTCCAAAATTAGCAGTGATGCACTGGCCTGGCCGCGATGACAGATTTGACAAGAACCAATCTACTCGAGATCTGAAGAAAGCCTCTCTGCCAAGCCGGAATGAAAGTCCTCACCAAGTCCAAAAGTGGTTGCCAGTCTGGCTTGGATAGGCTTTTTATAGCCAGCTGCAACCCCAAATATTGGCAAGGCAACTCTTTTAAGGGGC
Organism: Hordeum pubiflorum; assembly: GCA_000582825.1. Lineage (NCBI taxonomy): Eukaryota > Viridiplantae > Streptophyta > Magnoliopsida > Poales > Poaceae > Hordeum > Hordeum pubiflorum. Next base: position 7,210 of record CBMN010765621.1, read on the forward strand.
ATTGCAGGATGTTAATCACTCTTTGTCAATCCTCCGGCTCTCCGTGTATAAGTGTGGTTGAAGACTTCCTGTAATTGACTCTTAGGCCCGATGCCTCCCCAAAAAATTGAAGCGCTCTTTGACAAAACAAAGGTCCAACGTGGACAGTCTGGCGAAGAAGGCCACGTCGTCTGCACGTATAGATAGTTGCTGATGTGCAGAGATCCCACGAAAAGTGCTGATAACACCTTGCTCCATGGCTCTAGCGATGATCGCTGTCAGACCCTCCATCGCTATTACAAACAAGAGGGCGAGACTGGATCCCCTTGGCGTAACCCTTGCGCGTGGATTATTCTTCTGGACGGCCAGCCATTGATGATGATTTTCATCGTGGTCGTCTGCAGGAGGATCGAGAGCCATTTGATCCATCGAGGCCCAAAACCTTTGGCCCGTAGAACCTCAGATAGGAAGGGCCAGGAGAGGGATTCGAAAGCCCGCGAGATATCAAGTTTGCAAAACACAACTAGGCACTTTCTGGCATGGATCTTCCGCGCAACTTGACGCACCATCAAGAAATTGTTGTGCAGGTTCCGTCCCTGAATGAAAGCCGACTGGTTGATCACCACGATCTCCTTCGTGCGCGGCCGGACTCTAGACGCCAAAACATTTGCGAACAACTTGGACATGATGTGAGGGAGACTTATTGGCCTGAAATCACTAACTGTCTCCATCTCCAGTTTCTTTGGTATGAGAACTATGAGTGCACGATTTAACTTTTCAAAACCTCGACCATCTCCCATGTAGATCTTGAGCAAAACTGCCATGATGTCGTTCTTAATGATTGGCCAAGCACGCTGGTAGAACGCTCTGATGAAGCCATCCGGACCGGGGGCACGATCGTGATGAAGCTTTTAACAGCGGCCCAGATCTCCTCTTCCGTGAAGATGGCATCAAGGTCTTGGAGGACGATCGAAGCTATGCCTAGGTACTCCAGATCAATGGTGTGATTTCTGGCCTGTGTCGTACCAATCAAGTTCTGATAAGCCTCCACGAAGGCTTTCTCCATTTGTCTCGGGTCGGTGATGATTTGCTGCCCCAACTTGAGATGTGGTATGTAGTTTTTGGCTCGTCTTCCATTGCCAATAGATTGAAAGAACTTGGTGTTGGCATCTCCCTCTTTGAGCCCCTGAACCTGGATCTTTGCCTATCGATAGCGCGTTCAAGGGAAGCCAGACCGAGGAGGGTGAGCATAAGAGTGTGCCTCAACCAGATCTCCGAGCTAGATAACTGCCTTTGCTCCATTGCCCTGTCCAGCCGAAAGATGACCCAAGACGCCACCGACATTTGAAGTTTGATATTCCCCATCTTGCGTTGCCCCCAAGATTGAAGGTAAGTTGTGGCGTTCCTGAACAGCGCGCCAAGCCGCTTGAAGGGGTCGGTAATGGAATCATCGCAGACCCAAGCCTGCCTAATTGCCTCCTCGAATCCATCCAAATCTAGTCCATTTTCAAGGTTACATGTACAAACAAAATGACCGGACACTAGAAAACTCAGAGTTTGAGTTGAAAATCGAAGAAACATCCTAGGAGATCCACCCATTATAAATCAAAGTACAAAAAACTTTTATCACACATGCAAAAAAGTCTGTGGTTCAGTTCATGCAAAAAAAAAAAGTCTGTGGTGCGTTGCGTTGCGTAAATATGTTTGCATTGTGCTTCACAAGGTACTGCTTGTTAGGTATTTCCAAAGTACTAGAAAGAAATTATAATATCACGAGTGGAAATATGATACTAAATTTATAAATACTAATGTAAAGTATATGTTCTAGTCTATTTTTGAAGTTACATGGACGAAGAACATAATTGGTCATTAGAAACCTTATAGTTCTTCTTGAATGTCTAAGAAACATCTTAGGAGATCCATCAATTGCAAAGCAAAGTACAAGCATGGTTTTTTCAAATCTCGTGAGGCTTTTTCACCTATTCCTAAAGCCATATCATGAGCCCATGGGAAATTTAACATTTTGTTGATCATAATTTGGTTATTTATATTTTATGATAAATACTAAAAATGCATTTTAGACACAAAAGTAGCAAATAAACCTTAAATTTTGGTATTATCTCTAATATGTGTTCTAATTCATGTAGAAAAAGTTTGAAGTATGTTGAATGGATATTCTTGCAAGGAGCTTCACAACTCGAAACAGGCTTTCGCCCCGNNNTATATATAAAGCAACAACCGAATAAAGTACACGGCCGAACGATACAAGGTGGAGGAGCAATCCTCTTACAGAGCCGATCCTAGAATAACCGGATCACGCAGGACGCACGCGCCTACAGAACCGAAAGATCACATAGAGAGAAATGAAAACACGCCACACTACGCCCTAGTACACCTATACTCCACAACAACGCCCTCGAGAGGGGGAACGGCGCAAAGCGTCGCCGCTGCCGAGTCCAGAACGGACAAAGGTTTTCACCCGGAGCCCAGACACGGAGAGGAGCACCACGACAACGTCTTCAGAAAGAAAGCGGCGCCCACAAGCGGCGCTGTCGTCGGCGACAAAGCGCGGAGTTTTCACTCGGTCGCTCCTCAGTGTTGATAGGCCACCCGGGCAATCGTGACGAGCACATATCCCCAGCTCCGGATCGGGGCGCCACAACAACTGAAACGTCCGGGCACCCACCGCTAACACTCTCTCGCCGCCCACACGGCCAAGAGACGTAGCCACCATCGCCGCCATGGAGCCCGCCGGAGAACTCATCATGCGGACCACCTTTCAGGGCCACCGCCCCGGCCTCCAAGCCTCGAGACAAGGCGCTTCACAAGGTACTGGTTTTTAGTTATATGCAAAGTACTAAAAGAAAATTATGACATGATGAGCGGCAGTATGATGTTAAATTGGGCAATACTAGTGACAAAAAATAGGGCTCACAACTCTCACATGAACCCCGAAAATAATTTGAGATTCTCACTTACCATCGCCTTCCGACTTGTGATTTCTACTATTTTTTTGAACCGTATGATTTCCACTTGAGTTCACCCCTTGATTATATCAGTTTTGGACAATGTGGGTTTGAATTTATTTATTTTGATACACTGTGGGTTTGATGAAGACGTGATGCCGAACGCGGACCTCGCTCATGTCTCCACACTAGTACGGACGGTTTAGTTTTTTTTTTTTTTGTACTCGCACAAGTTGTTTGTTTCGTGTAGCCAGCCCACCCGTACAGACATCAATCAGTGCTGGACATGTGCGAAGCAGCGACCCTGGCGCATATACGTATCTCAAGCGTGAACAGGTAATGCCGTGGCTGATTCAATTGTTCACTTTTGTTTACCTTGTGCTAGCTAGCTGCAGTTAGAAAAAAGAAGGATGCATGAGGGAGGCAGTACATGTGACGGGGGAGAGAGAGAGAGTGAGAAGGTGGTGGGTGAGAGAGAGAGAACCTTGCCAGCTGAGGTTCCTAGAGCATGGAGCCGGAGAACGAGATGCTTGCATGGTTAAGGCAAAAGCGCAACCGGCCTACCAAATCGTGTCGTCTTAATGCTGAAAATAGGCGGTTTCTATTTCCGTCATGCCCGGCCACAGCCACTGCTCTATGCGCTGCCCGACTAGAGTAACTCATGGCCTCAATCCTTTCACGTTTTGTTGGTTGGTTGAAGCAGAAATTTCGCGGAGCCTTCCTCGCGCCCCTCGTCTCCATTATCGATCCAATTTGCTTTACTTTTTCTTTTCTTTTTTTGCCGTAAGGTACGTAGATGTATACAAGAGGAAGATTAACCTTAATAGAAGAGGCCTTGGGAGATCTATTCTGTACTTTGTGAAGAGGGAACACAGCCTAAACATAGACTGTACGAGGGGCGGCCGCCCCGGCCCCCCTGCCCAGCCGCCCAGGTATTCCCCGGCACCAATCCATCCACAAGTTAATACTACCTCCGTTCAGATTTATTAGGCCTCCGTTCAAGAATAATAAAGTAGCGCATATACTTGCTAGGCTAGCTAAGTTTTTTCCTTCTGCTCTTTGGATGGATTCCGAACCACCTGAGGTGCTCCCATTATTTGTAAACGATGCCACCATTTTGATAGTTGAATAAGAGTTTTTGTCCAAAAGGACCACCTGTCCAACGGAATTGCCAGAAAAGACCCCCTCCGGTTGAAATTGTCAAAAAAGACCCCCCGGGCCGTGGCGGCAGGTGC
>CBMN010765668.1:0-12622 GCA_000582825.1 Hordeum pubiflorum
GATACCATGATAATTGGAGAATAATAATTGTATTGATTGAGGCCTCAAAGGGCTGTTTATATAGATTACAAAATTTAACTCCAAAACAAATAGAGATAGATTACAATCCAAAACCAGCCAGCCATACTATCCGTAACCGACCTATACTCTAATGTCGAGCACTAAACAAAACTACCAGATCGAGCCTTCTAGACGCAAAGTACAGAAAGGAAAGGGGCCTTAATTATACATACACGACACCATCACTCGTGCCATCATCGATGGATGCTTCATTTCACCGCACACGGATTAACATAACCCTTGCAGCCACATCATGGGAGCGATTTACTAATGGGGGCAGCGAATAGGGCGCGGCCTCCATGCCCGCGCAAACGACATGCAAACAGACAGGTGGAGGGAGCTAGACGAAGCAACCCTGGCCGTGTCTCCCGGCCGTGGCATGTACTGCAAGATATATTAGCTGTAGGGATGGAGTAGTAGTTAACCATTAACGTGCCCGTCGCCGGTCGATCTGGGTTCTTCCTCCTCTTTCCGGTGGCCGGGATGGGCTTTACTCGCGATTAAACAAGGCGGTGGTCCTGGAGCTGGAGGGAGCTGGTGCGCGTGGGCGACACCTGTCGCCGGCGTGGTGCGGCCAGCGCGCGGAGACGGCGATGCGCGCATAAAATAACGCGCGGCCGAGCGCTGAGAGCCCGATCGCTCGCCCGTACGTACGTCTACGTGCTTGCCCTGAAATAGCAGCCACATTATTTTACGGGCGCGCGCTGTCTTCCGGGCCGCGGGAACTCCGATCGGTCTAAAGAGGAGGAAGAAAGGCGGGCGGGGTGTCGGCGCGGGATTGGCCCGGCCGTCGCCATCGGCGCAACCATCACTGAGGCTACTTCCAATGCATTGGTGATAAAATGAGGTGCTAAGCACATTTAAAAATTTAGCAACCAAAGCCCCCAATGCATAGGTGCTTAACTTGTTGTAGCTAAGCTTATTTCATTTAATGATTTAGCTACTAAAGTTCTCCATGCATTGGTGAGCTTTCTTACATTTAAGTATTTTGCCTAGGTTCACGCGCTTGGCACCGTTTCTTTCTGGGTCACCACAACCATCTCTCTCTTCTTAAATACCTTGACACATCAGATTTTTTGCCTACATGACAGCCTTAGCACTTGTACAAGGTGGAACATCGGGAGGGGCCTAATTGGTGGCAGCGACAGCGGCTACCCGTCGATCGATCAGGGGCATGACCTTAGCTTATTAGCTTAGGGCATTGTTAATTGCGGGGTGATGCGTCCTGCTGAGCTTGCTGATGCGCGCGTGTGATGCTCTGGTGCAGAGCTGGCCTATTGGCCCGGGCCGTTTGGTGATTAGGTGAGGAAGAGCGCCGTGAGAGAGCTAGGCATGCACATTGCCACGAGCGCTAGCTTAGGGGCGATCTACGTACGGGAAAGACCGAAAGAGAAGGTGTACGTGGAGGGCATGGCCGGGGACCGTACGTAGAAAATGTTACTTAAACCACAAGGGGAGATCTAACGATCTACTACTACTGCTGCTGCTTTGGGGTTAGCTTATTCTTTGGCGAATGTCACCACGGGGAGGTCTCTCGAAGGGGTAAGGGGGAATAAGGAATTGGATATTGGGTTTTGATTTTACGTGCGTGGGTGGTGTTTTCCCATGTTGCCCTCCGGTAACAATGGAGCAGGCCGGGGGTAGACCGGTGCTATTGAAGCTCCGGTTTCCCGGGGAATCTTGTGCTGTGGACACCTGCGCTCGATCCAGGGGTTCTTTCGGTCGTTTTGTCCCCGGCATCCCAGCCGGCCGGTAACTTTCCGCCAAATTAATTCATGTCTCCTTCGTCCCATGCATCACAATGGTTCCTGGAGCCGCCGCTGGTTTCACCTTAATCTGCCCACACGGATGAGAGATGGGGTTGGGGATCCTAGCGAGACCAACTAATTGATGAGCGTTCCTTCTAAAGCCTTTCAACGATGACTTTCACACGTCGTCACTTGACGCGTTCTCAGCCGTCGTCACGTGTCGGCGTTTTCTTTGGATTTTATTTTTTTATTTTTCTGCACGCGTTTTCGGCTTTTTAGGTGGGTTTTTTTCCGATTTTTTGGTGTTTCGGTTTTCAGCTGTCTTACTTAGTTGTTGGACGAAAAAAATTCAAAAAAAAGTTTTTTTACAAAAAACGTGTTTTTCTTTTTTTCCTTTTTTCGAAAAACATGTTTTTTTTTCACGAGAGGCACGATTTTGCCTCCACTCTAGGACACGGGAAAAAAACGTGCTTTCTGTTTTTTCTTTCTTTTACGAGAGGCACGGTTTTGCTTTCATCAGAGGCACGGTCGTGCCTCTTGGAAACGAAAAAACGCCTTTTCTGGGTTTTTTCTTTCGCGAGAGGCAATGTTTCGCTTTCGTGAGAGGCACGGCCATGCCTCTCGAAAACGGAAAAAAAATGCGTTTTTTGTTTTCTTTCTTTCGCGAGTGGCACGGTTTTGCTTCCACGAGAGGCACGGTCGTGCCTCTCGGAAATGGAAAAAACGCGTTTTTTCCTTCCGCAAGAGGCACGGTTTTTCCCGTCCGTTTTTTTGTGAAAAAAAAAAGTTAGTCAAAACCTATCAACATGGGATCTAGTTTTGAAGATCTCGGCACGAGGAATCCAACGGTGAAAACGGTTCGAGATTTGGACGACGGTTTAAGAGATAAAACGTTTTGANNNNACGGATCTACGAAAAAAGGGAAAACTCCCAGGTTGTGACAAGTGGCACACATCCAGTGCGCCACTTGTCGTAACCTGGGAAGGTGGAAGTGACCTTTGAAAGGAGTATTCCTCAATTGGTGATGTTGGATCCTAGCCGTTAGGCGTTAGGTCAAGATGTGGGCCGGCAGTGTTTTTCCTTTTTTACTTTTTGTGAATCTTCATTTTCAGATAAAAAGGGCTCAAAGAGACCCCGATTTGGAATTAACGAAGCCATCAACCTGCTAGGGATTACACGAGGTCAACAGAGAACAACGGTCCAAAGATACAAGGAGCTGAAAAAGCAGCTTACAACACACCACACACAATGAGCACAAGAAAAAAAATTGAAAGCACAACTAGCCTATGTATTGCCACCATTCTCAAAATCCTAAAACACTAAGTATAATAGTCAGCCAAGGAATAGCTGAATGCCAGGAAGAACACTGACAAGGTAGCTCCACCAGGCTTAGAAGAAAAAGGTCCTTCCTTCTCTATTGCCTAAGAGGGACCCTGCCCGCTCATAATGTTGTGAAACCGACTACCGGAAATTAATTCTTGATGTGCCTGTTGAAATATATTACCCGCCTCTCTTCATCAGTTCAGACTTTTGTAGCAATTGGCCAGAGCATGAATTCAATATGGTCTCCGAGCCAAGAGGTCTTGAGTTCAAGACCCTGCCAACACAGTATTAAAAACAAAGATTTTGCGGCCTACATTGTACCCACGTCTAAGGACTAAAATAGCCTAGACGGGGTAGTGTTGAAGTATATTGCCCGCCTCACTTCATCAATTCAGAATTTTGGAGCAATTGGCTGGAGCATGAATTCAATAAGGTATCCGAGCCAAGAGGCCTTGAGTTCAAGACCCTACCAACATAGTATTAAAAAACAAAGATTCTGCAGCCTACATCAGACCCACGTTGAAGGACTAAAATAGCTTAGACATGAGGGGGTATTGAAATATATTGCCTGACTCTCTTCATCAATTTAGACTTCTGGAGCAACTGACTGGAGCATGAATCCAATAGTGACGTGTGAGCGAGTGTAACACATATCCTTTGGCCATTTTGTTCGTTAGAAAGCGCGAAAGCATTGCGTCTTGGTGTATTGATATTTGATAGAAGAAAAGTCTAAGGGAGGGCAACACTCTGAATTACAAAGCCACGCTCTAAGTGCTAGACACCGCCGGAAGTATCACCTCTAGTCCCTTCCCCATGATCGAGCCTTGGCTTTAATCATGTGAGAGTCAACTAGCGAGGTTGGGTTGCTCGTTCTACAAGATTATCACATTATGTTGGGGAGAGAATTTGTGGCATGCAGGTATGGGAGCCCGCACCTTTTGAGGCGTTGTGGACCTGGCGATTGCTTCGTGATTCCGAAACTAGTTGACTATTTGCATGTGTTTAGTCCTTAATTACTGAATTGGGTCCAGTTTATGCATCTTAGTTTAGCAGCTTTTGAATGAGGTTGGATGCTCATTCCATACCACCTCCCATGCCTTTTATTTTTTACTTTCAAATTTGAATCTATTATATCTTTTGAATTGAAAATCTAATGTATGTTTTGTTTGCATATTCGTGTTCTTTGTGACAAGGGTTTGAAACAACACTCTCTTGAATACGTTTGACAAGTTTTAAAAACTTCATCAAGTTTCAACTATTACACTTGATAAAAACGAAGGATAAATTCAACAAGTTCCAAATACTAAACCTCTAAACCCTACACCCTAATCCCTAACTCAAAACCCTGAAAGGAAATGAAACTTAGTAAAACTTGGTCAAAATTAATATTGTGACTATCAAGGTTTAATAATTGAAACTTGTCAAAATTTGAAAAGATGTCAAAATGCATTCAAGATGGTCTTGTTTGAAAGTAATCGTTGCAGGGAATGCTAATATGTAAGCAAAAGTGAAATTGCACTTTTAGTTCAAAATATATTATAGTTTTAGTTTTGGAGATGAAATGAAAAGGCATGGGAGATAGAGAGGGTGCAGCATGCAACTCTACCAAAAGATGCATGCATGGATCCCATCTAAACTAATTAAGGGGTAAAACACATGCAACCTGCCAAACAACTTTACAAGTCTTGAAGTAATTATGTGGCTGCATGCATTTGTGCCTCCGTCTGTGTGCGTTGTTGTGAATTTTCGCATTCCATCACTTCTAGATTCATGAGGCTCACCTCCGTGCTTCTGGCCTACACACGAGATGGCCATGCCTTCCTCTACATGTTCGAGGAGGAGGGAGCGGAAGGACATGAAAGAAGCACTCATATTTTGTTTGAAAACAAGGAAGGCGCGGTCGAGCGCCAAATTTTCTTCAACTCATATGCAAGACACAACATGCATTACAAATCCTTCCACCTGAAAGCTATGAAGGGATAGCACAAAGGGGAATGGACTATGACATGAATTTGTACAACTAAAAACAGGCTCTATTCTTGAGAGCCTGGTGAGCACAGTTGTGAGCAATGCCATTGACGTTCCTGGGAATGTGATAGATAGCATCATGTTGGGGAGAAGAATCATGTAAGAAGATGCATATATGTGGACAACATCTCCAAGAGATCGAGTGATCATTGATATTTCTGGGAGCCACCATCTTTGCCAAAGTGAGGTTGTCCGTTAGGAACGACACCTTGTGGAGTTGTAACCTGCAAGCTACCCTGGCTGCAAAATGAAGAGCCAAGGCTTCATCCACTAGAGGAGAGTGGGCAGAATCAGAAAAAGCTTGTATCATAATTTGTGTGTCAAAGTCCTCTCTAGGAATGTGTATGAAGATCCCAACTCCGGTAGCCTGAAGGTCACCTCTCCCTGGAACATTTTTTTTCTTCCAAGAGGCGTCAGATAAACCTTTGTTCCTGCAATTATCAAATCAGATTTTAAAGATGTTACCTGCAGAGATTGTCCCGTTTGCTGAAGTCGAGGTTCGGCCGATGAATTTGAATCTCGAGCAGGAATGGAAGGAATATTGTCCTGTAAATTTGGTTCTTGCATAGCCTGCACAGAAGAGATAGCTAGCATCGCATGATGCACTTGGTGAGGGAGAGAAAATTTCCTGCAAAAGAGCACCTTGTTTCCAGCTTTCCACAAACACCACATGAAAGTAAAAATGTTAGGAATAGTTGCATGTGGGTGATTGGAAGTAGTAAGAACAAGAATGATGTCAGCAACAGAAGTTTAGTTTGCAACTAAAGACTCAGTTCTGATGTACAAAGGATGAGCAAACCATGCAGCTTTAGCAAAGGAGCAAAGAAAGAAGACATGCATATCATCTTCCTCAATATTGCAATTGGCACATAAGTACTAATGTGAACAGAAAACCGACAAGCTCTAGCCCCTGTTGGAAGGGCTCGTCTGAGAAGCCTCCAAGCAAATGTTTGGACCCTTGGGGCCATATTTTTTTGCTTCCAAACTTGTTAAAGAAGAGACTAAATAGTTGGGAGTACATGTCTTGGTTGATTGGCCCACACAGAGTGGATTAGTTGTAAACAAAGTTTGTAAGCGCTCTTGGAGTTGCACTTTCCTGAAGGAGTTAAGTCCCAACAAAGAATGTCTCTGCAGTCATCGAGAAGAATATTAGTGGAAATAATAGCCAAAGCAGAGGGCTCCATAAAAAGGTTAGTGATAAGCTCAACATTCCACTCTTTTTGCCCAGGCAGCCATAGATCAGAAATCTTAGCTGGATAGACAAAATTACTACTTTGCTGAATAAATAAGATGGTCAGATTTTCCCAAGTAGTGCACCAGGGGAACCTCCAAACAAAAACATTGCCTTGGGAAATTTGATAAAAGGGGTGGGCTTTCAGCATAGGCATGACTTTAAGAATGGAAGCCCAAAAAGAAGATTTTGGTGTGTTAGAATTGGCTCTCTAAATGGAAGAATCAAGAAAATAGTTAGCACGGAGCACTTGATAGATGTGACCATCCGGATTGTCAGCCAATCTCCAAGTTGTTGCAAGAAGAATCCCTTGATTCATGGCCAGCATGTTTTTAATACCCAACCCTCCTTCCTTTTTCAAAGTGCAAATGTCTTTCCAAGCCCTTAGGCATGAAGCTTTAGCACTTGCTTCCTCTCTAACTCCTATCCACCAGAAATTATGAATGACATCATTGAGTTGAGGAAGGAATTTTTTGGAGAAAATAATATTGGACATATAGTATACAGGGATGGAGGCAAACACATAATTTATTAGTTGAAGTCTAGCTGCATGTGATAGTTTGTCGGCTTTATATGTGGGAAGCTTATTCTTGAATTTTTCATAAACAAAGTTGTATGTAGAAGCTCTGTCCTTGGCTGGGAGAATTAAAGGGTGACCAAGGTGAGTAGTTGTACCATCAATGAGAGGAACGGGGAAAATATGAGTAATTTGTTGGGCTAAAGACCGGGAAACATTTGCATTAAAAAGAATAGAAGATTTTCCCCAGTTGGGAGTATGACCAGATTGGCTGCAGAAATGGTTGATGAGATTGGCCATTTGATTTGCTTCCTACATTGTAGCATTCCCACAGACAAACAACTCATCAGCGAAAAGCATGGAATGAATAGGGGCAGTTGGACCAAGAGAGATACCAGAGAAGAGATTTTGGACCATAGCATCATTAAGGCTTGGCGAAAGCTCATTAATAGCAAGGACAAAGAGATAAGGCGATAAAGGACATCCTTGTCGAATACCTCTGTTGCTATGAAAGTTGGAAAAAGGTTGACCATTGATAATGACAGAGAACTCGGGGAATAAATGCATGCATAGACCAAATTTATGAAGTGACCATGCAATCCTCTGCGTGAAAGAGCCGAAACAATGAAATTCCATTCAAGGCAATCAAACACCTTGGCCAAATCAAATTTAAGAAGGAAAGCTTGTTGCTTCCAAGATTTAAGGGTAAAGGAGTGAGTGATCTCTTGGGCTAAAATTATATTGTTGGATATACGTCTACCTTCAATGAAAGCCTGTTGGGAAGGATCAATATAGTTAGGGAGGTGAGACTTGAGTTTATAGTCCAAGGTTTTAGAAATGGTCTTGTAAATGACATTACAAAGGCTGATAGGACGATAATCAGATGGGATCTGAGGGACCAACTTCTTAGGAATAAGAGCAATGTGAGTATCACTAATGTGTGCAAGCATTATACTTGTTTGGTAGAAATTTCTCACCATGGCTGTGACATCATCACCAATCCAGCTCCAAGTGGCGATATAGAATTCAACATTGAAACCATCAGGTCCAGGGGAGGCATTCAGCTTCATGTCTTTGAGTGTGTTGATGATTTCCTCCTTGTCTGGGATGCTGTGGGTGTAATCCTGGCTTTCAAGAGGAAGAGTGGAAGCTAGAAAAGGCCTGCCCAAATTCACATTAGGAGAGGCAAATATATATCTAAAATAATTAACAAACGTATTTGCAATGGACTGAGGGTTAAAATGAATGTTGTTATTCTCATCTTTTATTGATACGATGGTATTCCTCTTCCTCCTTTTAAGCATGGCATGGTGAAAAAATTTAGTATTTATGTCCCCTTGCATAGCAAATTTTTTCTTAGCCCTTTGTCTATAAAATCCAGTCAGCTTTGCCATATTATGTTCGTACCTAGTAATAAGAGATGATTCCAACTGATGGTTCTGCATGTGAAGAGGTTGCATTTGGATATTGTTGATCTGTTCTTCTAAGTTGGATAGCTCTTGTTGAATAGGTTTCTATTTCTTACACCATACTTTCAAAGCACCTGCAAGATTGTTAGTACGAGCAGAAAAAATCCTGTTCCTAGCAGTAGTACAAGTATTATTATTATTTTTGCAAAGGAATGGAAATCATTCTCTTTCAGCCACCAATTATCAAACTTGAAAGTTTGCCTATGTTTTTTGTACTGCCTTCAGTGCTAATAAGAATAGGAGCATGATCGCTGAGGATAATCAGAAGGTTAAGCACCTTAGTGAGAGCGTACTCAACACACCAATCAGGATTAACTAGACCTCTCTCAGCCTTTCATCAGTGGGTTTTGAAGAAAATCTCCTATTAGTCCAAGTGTCGGTTGGACCACAGAACCCGAAATTAAAGAAGCCACATTTCTTTATCAAAGCACGGAAAGCAAACAAGCGGCGATAATTCACATTGACGTTACTTTTATCCATATCATACAAGAGCTCGTTAAGATCTCCCATACATAGCATAGGCTTGCCAGGATAGTCATGCACAAAATTTGAAATCTGATCCCAAATCACATCAGTCTGTCTGTGATATGGATCGCCATAGATGCACACAAGCCCAAAATCCCTACCCGTGGCTATACGAACTAGATTTGCTAAAATAATGTAGAAGGAAGTCGTATGCACATGAATATGAAGCCCGTCATTCCACATCAGCCACAGGCTACCGGAGGTGCCCCTAGAGGGAACTACAACACTATCACACATGTCAAAGCGATTAATAAGGTCTCTAGATTTGGAAGGTTTGATTTCGGGGAAAAAGAGTTACCTGAGCTTTAGTGGAATGAATGAGCTGGGCGAGATATCTCATCCTCTCATTGCCGAGGCCTCGCCCCATCCCTTGGCAATTCTAGGCAATGAGTCTCATGGCAATCAAGGCGCGTTAAGAGCAGCCGAGATCCAAACCTTCAATCAGCGAAAATCAGGGCTACTCCCAAACACCTCTAGCTCAAACAGAATCTTTGGCTCTAGCACAACACTACCGACTACTGATATAGAGACATCAACTAGGAAAAGGTGAAGAATAGTGGATGCGATGGTGGGGGGAGGGGGACGGTGAGGTGTGGGGATGAGAGGGCTTTAAGGCGGGAGGCCGACGGGGAAGGAGAGGGAGAAGCATGGGGAGAAGGGGAGCTGTGAACAAGGGCAAAGAGAGATGCTGGCCTAGATCCAGATCGGGAACAAAACGTAGATACAGGAAGACAGAACGAAGAGCTGAAGGGGAATCAGTAGGAGGGTCTATGAGGAGGAAAAGATCAGGAGAGGAAACAAACTAGGAGAGGAAATCAGGGAGGGAGGAAAACAACATATTGCCAATCATCGGCATGTCGCCAGTCGCCATTACGGCCGTCTCGGAGCTTCCTTGCTCACCATCCCCCCAAGCACTCATATTGTGTATGTCCTCTTCAGTTTATATAGTCCACATCAGATTACCCTGCCACAGTCAGTACTACTTATTTTCGTTGTTGTTATCAACATTTTAGAGTTGCTTCTAAAATGTCAGATTACAAACTATTATCCATATATATGTAATCGTATAATTCTACAACCTAAAATATATGTTATATATGTGCTTAGTTCACGCGTAAATAGTTTGATGCATATTTTAGGAGTAAAGGGTATGCTAATTAGGTTATAGTTGCCTCATTGACCCTTTGGACCAAGCTCTTCATGCCACCTTTGGTTATTCGTGTGCACATATCATCATCCTTTCATTTGGATTTTGTGCTCACATTTAAACTAATTACATAATTGTATTGTACATTGATACTACTAACCCAGGAGGTCAGTTTGGAGGCCAAACTGATCTCAAGATAATATGTATCCTCTCTCTTTTCTGCTCCTTATTTTGAGGTTAGTTTGGAGGCTAAACTGATCGGTAGCTCAAGCCTGCACTGTAAGAATACTGGCCCGAAGTTTTCTTGTCTTCAGCCTTTGAATGTAAAATTTTAACTTCTTATTAGGACTGTGGTGTGCAATGATACCATTATGTATTATGTCTCTTTTTTTGCCTACGTGTTTGTTTTATTTGGTGGTATGTCTGTAAGCTAAAGTGATTTGCAACTCAACGGTAAAGCACGACCGCAGGAAGTTGCATTGACTGATGCAAACTTGATAACTTGCTAATTGTTTGAAGATCAAGGAATATATCACATGCAATCTTAGTAAGATCTTCAAAATAAAAGTGAAAAAAAACTTCTTTGTTCATATTAACTACAGATTGTGAACTGGATTGCCAAATAGTGTTATTCTGGCTATCTGCAACAACATTTGTTTAGGATTTTGTCATACGTTTCATGTAAATCTCTTGTTGGATTGAGATCCTACATAAACTTACCTTTTGTTCATTACCAAGCCCTTAATTTGTAATTAGTAATTCCCTTTAATTTGTAAGATCATGATGTACACTGGCCTCTTGAAATTTGATATGTACAGAAAATAATTAGTTTGACCTCTTATGTTGCCAATTATCGCTTTATGCAAATTTAACTTTCATGCTCCTTCCTTCTATATAATTATGTAAATTGCCATATTTTTATTGTTAAAGTAGACAAGTGCGGCAATGATAGTGCTACGCAATCATCTGAGTCGTATATGTAGCTCCTAAAATGGATCTCCAACCCTGTCCCCTAAACTTTCGCCCCTGTTTTTTTCAAAGTCCGCAACACCCAAATAATAGCATATCAAATCTTTGATGATTGAAAATATTCAAATACGAGAGTAGTTTAAATGTAAATATTAAAATCCAATTAAGTTTTGAAATAAAATAGTTCAAACATGAATTCAATTCACACATATGTTCTAGTTGTCCCCTGTAGCCGCCCATAGATGCTCAATCAGATCTTTCTTAAGCTGCTCATGAGTTGGTCGATGTCGAATTTGTTGATGCATTTGGACAAACTCATCAAATGTGGCCTGATTTTGATTCGGAAGTTGGATAAGATCATCCATGTTCTTAAATCCAGATCTCGACAACATTTTCACCCTGATCCTCTACAATCATGTTGTGCATGATTACCCGACATGTCATCACATCTCACAAGGTCTTCGAATCCCATTGTTTAGCATGTCAACGCAAAAATAACTTGAAGCACTCCAAATGCCATCTCTACATCTTTTCTAGCTCCTTCTTCTCTTTGGGCAAAGTGATCTATTTTTTAACTAACTTGTTAAGAGAGGGTCTTGAGGAAGTTGCCCACAGAGGATAGATACCATCAACCAGATAGTAGCCCATGTTGTAGTTATGGCCATTGACAGTATAGTTGCACGGAGGAGCTTGTCCTTAGGTTAACCTAGCAAACAATGGATATCACTGTAGCACATTGATGTCATTGTGAGACACCGACATTCCAAAGAAAGCGTGCAAATCTAGAGGTCTTATGATGCAAGTGCTTCACGAATGATGGTGGGCTTCTGAACATGTCTCCGATATTGCCCTTGTAGAGATTTTGGGCATTTCTTCCATCTCCGGTGCATGCAATCAAGAGATCCGAGCATACCTGACCACACTCTTTCTTCATACATTGCCATGAGACTTTCGGTGTCTGCGGTAGTTTGTTCTCTCAAGTATTGATGTCCAAATACCTTGACCACCGCAATAGTAAACCTCGCCATGACATCTCTGCATGTGCTCTCAAACATTCGGAGGTCTCTTCCCACGAATCTGCGATTATGCCATAGGCAAGCATCTGCAATGTAGTTGTGCACTTCGGGTAAGCAGAGAATTCAATTCTCCCTACGACATCCTTCTTCAAGATGAAGTTGTCATTGTGGGTCCAGATGCCATTGTAGAAGCAATTGAACACATCTTTCCACATATAAAAGCATCGGCAAAAATTGCCCGCGAACAGGGGCGTCGGAGGCATAGTAGTCGTCCATCAACATAAAATTCCCACATGCCCTATTCTGATTCAGCACTCGATGATCCTTGACCGAACTCTTGAAATTGAGAACATGTTCTTCTACAAGCTCCGCGTCTGCAAGGACCGCATGCATCATCGTCATTTCATCTGCATAATTCTCCTTGTCGGACGACTCAACATAGCTCTCATGGATGTACTACATGTTCGAATCCATTGCGTCAAAGAAGGGATAATGTCATAAATTTAGCACAAGCATTTCACCAAACACTTTTGGGCATGACACTAGTAGAAAACAGGGCTTTGAAACGGGCCAGAATATTGCATTAGTC
>CBMN010765682.1:319-12923 GCA_000582825.1 Hordeum pubiflorum
TCTGAAACCGGGACTGATGCCCTGTTTCTACTAGTGTTGGCGGGCTCAAAATCATCGGTAGATTAGCCGCTCAAGCTCCAGTGGCGGAGGCTGTGGAGGCAGAGCTGGAGAGCGCCGTTGCGGAAATAGAGAAGGCGAAGGCAAGAGACGGAGCTTCAGTTCTCTTGGTTCATGGCTGGACACTGGGAACAGGCACACATATTAGGTTTAGAATAGAGTTTAGTTAAAAATTGTCCAAAATGTAATAAGTTTCGTCTGGTTTATATGATAAATGTTCGAATTGTTATGAATGTGTTTCGATTTATATGAAAAAAATGTGTTTGAAAGAATTTTGTGTGCTTAGTTTAAACCCAGCTTTCAATGTTGGATGGCCGGCTTCCGATTCAGTGTCCACTGACTGGTCCACCTTGTGTGCGAACGGATGCGGAAGGAAATATGTAGTTCAGTGATGGAGATTTCACTATCCTGTTGAGGCGAAGTGAAAGGTAAAAGTATCAACTTTATTTAGCAAGTTGAATCCGACTAAAAAGACCCCATTAACTCTGAAAATAAAACTATTCTAGGCTCCTGGACAGGGTTTTTGGGACCAACTTCTGCTCGGGCACATCTAGTGGGTACGAGCTTCCTTAATCTAATGCTTAACCCTTACCACTAAACTTCATGGGGCAATATATAATTAATGCCAATATATAGCTACAAACCACGAAGTTTCGTGACCCATTTTTTGTTATATAAGAAGCAGATGGAGACTACGATCGACTACATCCCGCACTTTGGTCCGTCTGTACTCTGTAGTGGCATCCACATCCCGCCCTTTCCGCCGTTAATTTCCTGTTTATCTGCCGGCTGCCCGCCGGCTCCTTGTTTCAGTGGCAAGATCGACCTGCGTGACTGCCGGCCGGTATGCATACACTGTCGCCTGTGAATTGTAATATATTTTTCTTTTGCGAGTGCTGTGAACTGTAACCGATCTAGCATCAGTTACGTTAGTATCACGTCTTGAATTTTAGCCTTTAGGTAACGGAGGTTTAGGAAAATTTTCAAATGACTTTACCCGCCCCTCAAATTCACGTGCTTATCGTACATTGAAATCTGACTTTACTTTGTGTCTGAACCTGAGGCAGTGCAGAGGACAGAGTGCAAACAGGAGAGGAGCAATTACTAGCTACTACAGTAGTAATTATGGCTGCAGGGCCGCTGGAGCTGTGGAACCACCAATCGATGCAGATCCTGGTCCTCCTCAGCTTCGGGCTCCAGCTCGTCCTCTTCGTCTTCGCCGGGGTCCGCCGGCGTGAAGCCCTCCTCGTGCCGAGACTCCTCCTGTGGCTAGCGTACCTCATTGCCGACTCCACCGCCGTGTACGCCGTCGGCCACCTGTCGTTCAGCAGCGCCGTGCGTAAGCACCAGCTGGTTGCGTTCTGGGCGCCGTTCCTGCTGCTGCACCTCGGCGGCCCGGACAACATCACCGCCTACGCGTTTCAGGACAACCAGCTGTGGCTCCGCCACCTCCAGATCCTCGTCGTGCAGGTCCTCGGAGCGGCCTACGTCCTGTACAAGAACATCGCTCGTGGTAGCAGCGGGAGCTTGCTCCGGCTTGCCTCCGCCTTGATGTTCGTCGTCGGTGTTGTCAAGTACGGGGAGAGGACATGGGCGCTCAGGTGCAGCACCCTGGAGAGCATCGCCGCCTCCGTCAAGACGCAGCCGCCAGCCATCCACAACCATGTCCACCCTCAGGACGAAACCACGAGCGAGGAGGAGTTCCAGCTGCGACGAGCCCACTCGCTGTTCCACATCTGCAAGCGCGCCATGGTCGATTCCTCAGTGGTCGAGGAGGACTCCATGGACGGCCTAGAAGAGGTGACCAGAAAGCTGATACAAGGCGTCGAGCTATGGACGCTCATGGAGATCGAGCTCTCCCTCATGTACGACCTCCTCTACACTAAGGCGGCCGTTGTCCACACCTTCTTCGGCTACCTGGTCCGTTTCGTCTCGCCCCTTACCGCCGCCACCTCAATGCTGCTGTTCCAGTTCAGCTCCAAGGACGGCCACGACAGAGCCGACGTCGCCATCACCTACGTCTTGCTGGGTGGCGCCGTGTTCATGGAGACGACGTCACTCCTGAACGCGTTGGTATCGTCTTGGACCTTCGCGTTCCTGAGCGCCACCAGCTGGAGCTGGCTCCGGTACAACGCCCTGTGCAACGAGAGATGGGACAGGCTCCGGCGCGCCGTCGTGTGTCTTCACCGTCTTGTCACGAGAGGGGCTGGCGATGGTAGTAGGTACTACAAGTCAAGAAGGTGGTCATACACCATCGGGCAGTACAACTTGCTGCACTTCTGCACGCGCCCCGCCGACACACTGTTCACCAGCCCCCTGCTCGGGAGGTTGGCCAGGGCACTTGCACTCGACGAGTGGTGGAACAGGAAGCACTACTCGGCGACCGTCGAGATGTCTGCTGAGATCAAGTTCCGTATCGCTCTCTACATGAGGCATCTGTACAGCAAGGGGAAGTTCAACACTGGCATGCTGAGGAAGAAGTGGGGCGAGTACCCGTTAGAGAGCCGTGGGCTTTACCACAAAGGCATCCTCAAGGACTCCCTCGGCTTCGAGTTCCAGGAGGGCATCATCATCTGGCACATCGCCACCGAGGTCTACCTTACCAAGAGCGAGAAAGCCAAGGCCTTGGATGCCGCGTCTATCGTGCATGCCATTAGGGTGTTGTCCGACTACATGATGTTCCTACTAGTGGATCGTCCCTACATGCTGCCAGGCCAGCCCCAAAAGAAGTTGTACCTGCGGACCTGCGAGAGGCTGGTTAGCATGCGAGAGGCTGATCCTAGGTACCGGAGTCGTGCACGCATCAAGGATCTGTTCTGTGTGTACGATGGCCCAAATTCTAGCACTTCCAGGGTCGCCGAGAGAGACGAGCTTGCAAACAACTTGTACGATGAGTACCAGGACCGGGAGTATGGCGAAGTTGCTCCTCGTCTCATTCACATGGCTCGACTTGCTAAGGAGCTACTGGAGAAGGAGACGGATGGCACGACCGACTCCTTGAAGCTTGTCCTGGAAGTGTGGATGGACATTCTCATTTATGCGAGCCACAAGTGCAGCAGGGAGTCCCACGCCCAGAAGCTCAACAGTGGTGGCGAGCTCACAACCATTGTGTGGCTTATGGCAGAGCTCATATATCTAGCGTCGGCACGAGAAAGAGATGATGTAATATAATTTTTCGATGTTTTTCTAGTATAAAAGAGAGTCTACACACACACGATAAGCAAAATAAACCATAAGGTGCGCTTACAATCAAGGGGGGGATGAAAGCAAACTAAATCATGGCGGGACTCAGTAGCCGAACAAGTTCTAACTATCGCAGCACAATAGATAAGCAAAACAAAATGGTCCTGGAGCCAGAGCAGTCAAGCAGCTTCAACTCGCCAAGGGCAACAGCAACAACGATCCCACCGCTGCCTTTAGGACGTCAGCCACCTAACCGAAGAAATCCGGGCCTCCGACTTTGCACGGCGCCATAGATTTCATTTGCTACCTGCTAGATTAGTTTTGCACCCAGCGTCAACAATTGTAACATCCTAAAATTCTAAATTTTGGAATGTTATATTAATTAAGTGATAATGATTGCCTGTGTGACCGTTGTTTGAAATTGAGTGACAATTTGAAACTTTTTGAAAGTTAGATGAGAGGGAATAAAAGGACTTTTTCAAATATTCATCTTGCATTTTTTTTACCTCGCTTCCGTGAATTCAAATTCATTTCAACACAAAACCGTAGAGTAAATATATATGACCTTTTCCATTTCAACACAAAAGGGGTTGAAAAGATTTGAATTCCATTTGAGAATATTTCAAATCAGAAACTTTATGCCACTCAATGATTTTCATGAGGGAAGATAACATGACTTCTTCAAAATATATGAAATAGAGTGAGAAGTGATGCTGACCACATTCAAAATTTATTTGAATCACTTTTGGAGAGTTTTCCATTATGAGTTTCAAATTCATTTTCATTTATTCAAATAAATAAAGAGAGAAGGAAATATGACTCCTTCAAATATCAGTAAGAATGTTGGGAAAACGAATTATGAAACAAACAAGGAAATATTTGAAAAGTATTTAAACTCATTTCATAGCTATTTTCTTGATTTATTAAAAATATTTCCCACTTAAGTAAATTAATTATAAGTGAGGTAAAAATGACTCCATCCATGAGAAAAATAGTGGAAATTATTTTGGAGCTATTTTATATTTTCTAAAAGTCATTTTGAATTGATTTTGAGCACCAGATAACTTCTGCAATTTGTAAGATTATTTATGTATTTTATTTTGGCAAAATAAAGAGTTCACAAGGACTTACTTATACTCTAGTATCTTTTTACAAAATGTAAATTTTTGCTGTGTTGTTTTGATATTATTCCGAGTACTTTTGTGCTTCAGATTTATCCAAAAATAACAGTCTGATGAGCGACGAACATCTATCAATTGCCTATGTGCGCAACATAGCCAGCAGGCCGCCAGGACTATATTTTCGTATTTGTGTTGAAAAAATAAAACCAAAAAGAAAACGATTTTCTTTCTTTTTGCAGCGCATGCACTGTTCCTACGCACGGGCCAGTCCAATGTTTAGGCCATGCGGTGCCTTTTTCTCTCTTTTGTCCTCTTTTTGTATATGTTCAGTCCCATATTGTCTAACTATAGACCTTCATATATTTTTTTCACCTATAAATATAGATCCAAGAAGCACCAAAAAATCATCCTACGCGGGTTGAATCATTTTTTTGGGTTTGACTAGCTTCAATATATTTATTTCTACTCTCCGGTGGGAATTTTAGAAGTCGTCTCCTCTTTTAAGTTGTTTCTTCTCTGCATTTTGAAGATATTCTCTTTGTATTTTTTCTTTAGAGCAACTCTAACCGGCCGACCCATTTTGTCAGCCCATGTCCCTTTGGGTCAAAGCGGACAAAAATGACGGCCCAAAGTGGCGAGCCAAACCCAAATTGCGAACGCGGTGAAATTCCACAAATCCCACCTTGAAGGCACAAAATACATGGGAAAAATATCACATAAATTGGACTCATCAACCCCCCAAACTTAAGTCTTGCTCGTCCTCGAGAAAGTACCGTGGCTTGTAAAGAACAAGGCCACCCTTGTGTTTATAACATAATTATATCAAAAGGTATGAGTCCATTACTTCCAAGAAGAATGTTTATTGATGAGGATGCGTGGCAAACAATAGCTCATACTACTTTCGTAATGATCATGCAGGCATTCACACCTTGTCTTTAATTTCACTGAGGACAAGTAACAACCTCATTTAGTTCATTATTGTTACAACAGGGCAAACAGTTTTCTTTCTCCTCAATTTTTCTTGTAGAGAACTTTTATTAAAACGGGGCGGTCTCTCATCATTGAATCATACTGAAGGTTCATTAAAAACATCTTCATAGAATATATTTTCTATAGAAGAAATTAGCAAGAACTTTGGCTGAACTAACAAACAAAAAAACTAACTAACCCACCTCACCTTAGAAACTCACTCAATCTTTGGCTGAACCTGATGACACTGAAAGAAGAAGAAAATGGTTGGCTGACCTACCTGTTGCTGGGCAAGCAAAATAGTATGAAACTGACGTATCAACGTGAACACAAAAAACATAATGCTGCAGCATAGGATGCACAAACAGTTCAACGGATTAGACAAACAAGATGAAGCATCGAATTCGAAGGTTTCAAGGTCTTAATATACAAACTGTGCAGCAACACAAATGATTACATGTACTCGGACCTGGCCTTAAGATGGCCAAGTTCAGTCCCAGGAACGGAGTTCTATCTGGTTTCATGACACAAACAAAAGTTGACTCAGCATAGTAGTGTTATATCTTCTTCTGTGGTCTTGTCATGATGCTGGCTGCCCTGTCATAACCATGGTTAATTAGCGTTTACCATAGAAGCAAACTGAATTTTAGAAAACCAAAGAGAAAATTATGTAAACTGGAAAATCAGTGTCAGATCTCAAGTATTTTCGCCTAAATAAACCATAAGAAATTTCCATAACACAGTTTCAGAAGTTTCCTATTTGACCATCTGTCTCGGGCGACGGCTGAAACCTTCGAATTCGAGGGAGGCGAGGGTGCTCAGTTTCCTTCTCCAGCTCATACTCAGTCGAGGGCGGCGGCTGATACTCGGAAGACGGTGGCAGCGTTTGCTCAACCATAGCGTCGACTGAAGACAACAAGCCTACGCAAGATCAGGAGATGTAAGCACAGAGAGAGAGAGAGAGAGAGAGAGAGAGAACGTGTGGCGCAAATCTGTGGCGAGGATGCAGATCGCCGTACGGTGGGGTCGCCGGCAGCCGGGGCTGGTGGACGCATTGAGCATGTCTGGCCTCGTCCTCCATCGAGCTATGGAGAGCATCTTCTTTCAGCGTGGAGGCGCGACGAGTGCGGCGTAGGACGAGGAACACCCACGTGCGCCCGCGTGCTTGACTTTCAGATATGAAACGAGGTACTACCGGACATGATGTTTTTGCACCCGAGCTCAAATGAGCTCGTGTGAACAGTAAAATCGCAAAATATTTTAAAAGTTTTCAAAAATTCTGATTTTTTTTTCTGACAAACTTTGACAAATTTTCTAACAGCTCGCAAAATTTCAGAACGAAATCATATTTGTGGAGGTCGTGACAAAAAAAAAAAAATTCGAAACTCTGAAAATGCTACTTTCGATATCATTTTGGAGCACGAATTTTGTTTTTTTTTTGCCCATATTTCTACAAATGTGATTTCGTACTGAAATTTTGGACACTCTTAGAAAAGTTGTCAAAGTTTGTCCTAAAAAAATTTCAGATTTTTTTGAACATTTTAAAAATATTTTTCGAATTTACTCATTTGAGCTCGGGTGTAGAAGGGCACTTTCTGGTACTACCCCCTTCCCTTCCGGGTTTATGAGACCCTTTCGTATTTTGAGTCAGATTTTGACCATCTATAAAATATTGAAATATAAATATATGCTATTAAATATTATATTATTGGATTTGTATTTGAAAGAGCTTTTCGATAATATAATTTTTGTGACAAATAGTTTACAATTTATCAATTAAATAATTACTTTAAACTTTAGACCAAAATAAGAGGGGACTAATAAACCCGGACGGAGGTAGAAGAAGAAAGAGTCGGGGACGACTTCAGAATATTTAATGTTGCTGCTGCAGCCTGCTTGCCTGCTGCAGTGCGTGTATTGTACTACCTCCTTTCCGGTTTATAAGGTTTGCACGTATATCTGGGTTAACGAATAGACCAACATAATACAAGTTATATATCACAAAAAATATATCATTAGAAACTTCAAATCATCTACTTTCTATTGTTATAATTTTTAGACTACAAAACTCATTTTATGTTGGTCAAATTATAGATCTAGAGATACGCGTAAGCCTTATAAACCGGAAAGTAGGGAGTACCAATCGTAGTGTTTGCTCATCATGTTGCACTCGTCCAAATTATGTTTTGGAGTGGCACAAGATCGATGTTGCAAATTACTGCAGGATGATTTTTCCTTTCTATTGCAATGTTCAAAGTCAGTGTTGTAGTTTTCAGATCATGGCGGCACGCCACTTCGTATTGCACAAAACCGATCGATCTCCGACGTCGCAACGTCTTATTTCACGTTGCTGCAATATGCTGGATTTGCTGGTCTACAACATGACCACAAGCGTCAGCGCTAAACTTCGCACGAGGTTGTGCATACTTTCACCTATTACCATTTTTCAATGTTTTAAATGACGTTTAATGGGTACACCGTGACTTTGATGTCAGGAGAAATTTCGTGAAACAACAGTAGCTAGTGTACAATATATGGTTGGATTTGGAGCGGGGGAGACACGGGAGGAAGGTCGGGTAGAGGTAGAAGAGGAAGAGGTAAGATCGATAGGGATGAAACTTCTGATGTTGCGAAGCATGAGAAAAAATATTTAGCAGGCGCCGAAGATCATTAATTAACCACCGGCGACGAGGCTCCACCCGGATGTTTAGCAAGTGTTGATACTTGTCAACCTGCCCGAGTTCGAGTGCCAGTTGCTCACATTCTCAGTTCGCGTGATAGTTAGTTTGGTTGCACTTGAGCCACGACTAATGGTTTTGGGCCTTGGCGCCCTTGCATCTGGCTCTGGCGATGTCCCTTGATGTTGCATCTTTGCGTCCCTATCCCCAAGCTCTAGTGTATTTTTCTGTTTTTTTTGGGTTTTCACTCGATTTTCTTTAATTAACCAAGAAATGTTACTTTTTTGGGTTCAATTTCCCTTATAAACTGGATCATCTCTCTTCTTCTTAAGTAAATGCAGGAACCCCTTGTCCCCTTTGAGGTGTCCTCAAAAAATCATTCTCAATTGTGTACACATGAATCTTAAAAAATGACATGGGTTGTGTAGCCCACAACCCTAATTAGTTGGCCACAGTAATCAGTCCTCTAATCAACACCGTAACTACAGGCCTTTCAGTCCCAGATTATACTCAAATCAGTTGATGGTAATTACTCCTCTAATCAAACATTGCAATTAGCTAGGGGCATTTCAGTCCCAAATTATATTCAAATAAATGCCCCGAATTAGAAGAATCATTAATTAGCCTAGGGTAATTAACTAATTATACTCTAATTAAAATTATAACTAGAGGCATTTCAGTCCAAATTATACGCAAACCACCGTCAAAAAGGGATGCATGGGATGGGAGTAACACATGTCATAATTCACATGGTGACAATCAGGTGAAAACCACCGTTCAGTACAAATCTGAAACTCTCCCACATAACCACCTGATCTGAATGGATGGATTAGATAGGAGGTGGGATACATTTTATAATGTGGACGTATAACTTCATCTTCTACCACCTTCCTAATCACCGTGGAGCTCACCGGAGATCCAGCGATCATGATGGCGGGCTCGAGAGAGTGTCGGCAACTGGATCTTCTTCATCCCACCCCATGAGAAAACTCCAGATTTTCTCCCCCAAGATGTAACCCAACGTCTTTGGCATCTCTTCCATGACGCCTGAAGCGGAGACGAGGGCATCACCGGGTGGCATGTAGTACATGTCTCCATTTAAACCAACAGCCAGCCCACCAGCGATCGGATCAACATCCCATACCGGAGTACCTTCGGCAAATGCATCCCACTGGAGCCTACAAAACAGTAAATACAGGTAAGATTTAATTTAACCAGCGACAAGCTTTTTTCCGTAATCATAGTCGATGCTCTCTCCACTCATCAATGGCGACCGAGCAGATAGGAGGCAGAGGCACCGCCGCTGCAAAGCCATCGGTGCCGTAGCACTGCCAGACGCCTAGGCAGGGACAGGTCACACTGCCAACAGCCGGCAGGTAATGATCAGTCGGAGCCCTCTCACGTCTACTATCTGCAAAGGCAATGGAACCAGCAGGCGTCTCGTCGGAGCTGCTGCAGGAAGGCCTCGTCTCCGCTCGGCCCGGCGGCCCGTGGTTGCCTCACAGGGACCACTCAAACTCATCGATAAGTAGAAACAATCCATAAAGGATAGAGCTGAGTGATCTTTTGTAGGTACAAAACAGAGATGAGGAGATAACCGTTTGCATGGTGGAGATCGACGTACGTCGTGTGGTGAGCCATGAGGTCGCCGCTGCGGGAGAGCAGGAGAGGAGCTCGATCGAGGTTGAGGGGGACGGACTGCCGCGGCCGGCACACACAGAGCAAGTGAAGAGAAGGAGGAGACACTATGGACACTGAGTACATAACATGGTACATGCTGGAGCGCTCCATTTCGCCCCACTCGATCACCGCTGTTCAATTAGATCAATTATTAATTTATTATTGCCGTGACACAAGACGTACTACCAAATAATTTGGCTGTGGGGAACGGCGACCCTAGGGGCCTCAATCCGTTGATTAACACAAGGTCCTCTCTCTCTCTCTCTCTCAAACAAACACGTGATTCCTCTTTGGTGGTTCCCTTCGTTTTCCACTCCAAACTGCAGTACTAGAATCTGGTTTCCCTTCATTTTCCACTCCAAAAAAAATATTTACTGAGTTCCCGATCGAAAAAACTCGGCAGTATTAATGATTTCCGAGGCCCGTCGAGCCGAGTTTGGTGGCGAAGATTTCGTCGAGTTTAATAGCGATTCTAGTAGTGCCGGTGTTGAGGCAAAACTTATGTGTGCGAGAGAGAAAGAGAGAGAGAGACAGATACTACGACCACAGACCAAGCACAAACCGACACCGGTCGACCATGGCGGCGACGACAATGGCAAGGCGAGACTTGACCAAGCCAATGGTGGTTGCCGTCATGCGGTGACACCAATGGAGGCAAGTCTATAGAAGGGGATCGCTTTGTCGCATTTTTTTCCTTTCCTTTCCGCCTGATTTTAACATGCTACATGCCTGCATCCGAAAAAATCGTCAGACCCTAGGATCCTTCACTTAAAACCCGCCAGTTTAGATATGGGTGGAAACTAATACCATGCTCACAAGCAGGGCCGACGCGTCATAATCCACCTTCCCCCAGCCCCTCTCCCACCCATCCTTCAGCTTGTGTGCGAGCATGTCACGTCTTCGTTCGGTCTTCTTTTAGATGTCTCTTTCCTACATTCTTTGGTACCATGGCCTTGCACTGGCTCCTCTCTGGTTGTCCAGCAAGGCCAGACACATGTGTTTTCTTTCTTTCTTTTGCATAGGTGCTACCGATGAATGGTTCGCCCTTTACTACATCAACACTGAAAATGCATAGTTACTTCTTGCATATTCTTTTTTCTCGCATGACCGTGTCAACCCTTAGTTGGGCACTGTCATCGACAAATTTCATATGCAGTTTGTGAGGTATGCAAGGTTCTCTTGTGGTTGATCCGTGTGCTACAGGGGAAGGAGACGGGCTAGTAATGTGTGTTGTGGGCATGAATGATTGATCGACATAGAGTAGATGGAGGGCAACCTTAGAAATGGGTATAGGGGCAGTGGGTTTGTGAGTCAAGGCTGGCGAGAAGAAGGGATCATATCAGATCTCATCTCGGTAGGATGGTGCTAGCGTTTTTCTTCTGTACTTGCTTGTGGAGGTCAACTTCCGGCCATCTCCACAAGCACAAGCGATGCATGTGATGAAGTGTGTACTCTTTTTTCTATATAAAAAAGCCCCACCTCAGAATGGTCTTCGGTTTCTCGAATAAAAAAACCCCCAACGGCTGCCGGTAGCAACCCGGCCATGTCGAAAAATGCTTGGGATGATGCGTGTATAACCTTCCCATCTTGGTAACAAAACATATAGAAATGCAAGTGCCAGGTCAAATATGAAATGCATGTGTCATATAACGTCGATCGGTTGCGATTTGTAGCGACGCGGTTAAGTTAGTAGCATGAATGCAACTGACTCCGGGCGGAGCTGGTAAAGCTGGAGTACGTACGTAGGTAGTGACATCCACTATTGAAAAACTAAAGTTTAGATTCTACTCCCTCCGCTCTTAAATAGAAGTCTTTTTAGAGTTTCAATTAGAACTACATACTGACGTATATAGACATATTTTAGAGTATATAGACATATTTTAGAGTGTAGATTCATTCATCTTACTTCGTATGTAGTCTTTTATTGAAATCTCTAAAAAAACTTATATTTAGGAACGGAGGTAGTATAAGATTCTATATGCATGGATTAATCGTGATTTCCTCCTAGTAATGACGTGCATCCGCTGACCGCAGCACTACCGTCCATTTGAGCTCTGCATGATGGATTTGGATATACAAGAAGGTAGTTCTTCTAAACTGTGGCAGTTCAATTAGCTTGAAGCGCTCCACCCAAACTGCCTTGTACTAGAAGTCATTAGAAACATGACGTAGCATCCCTACGAACTTGGACGTCAGAGATTTCCAGCCGAGACAACACGCCTCTGTCTGTTCTGGAAAAAGATGGCAATTAACACGTTTGCATATATTATTCAAGCAAGTATCATCTTCCGCTATGCTATAAAAGAAGGTTGTTTTAGTTTTTAGAGCAGATATTAATGCATGTGAGAAATAGTTCAAAACGTTAACGTATTGGTAGTAATCACAAAAAATATTCAATGGAGAAGTACGAATTATATACAATACGTGCAGCTGGGACGATCGTGCATATCTTTCGGACAGGTGCAACCTTCTATGAACACAGGCGCACACACCTTATCGCTATGAGCACCTTTATATTGAGCTGTCATAACATTTTGAGATTGACGAAGTCATCGCAGGCACCTTGTAGTCGATGAAAACGTCTCCTACCACTATTAGTTTGTGCCAAAGGAGATACTAATGCATGTGAGAAGTAGGGCATACTGTTAAAATATTGGTATTAATCATAAAACATATTCAATGAAAAACCGCGAAGTATATATATTAAGCGCAACTCAGACGACCGTGTTGATATTTCGGGTGGGAGAAATCCTTGCTTGGCTTGCCGGTGCTGGCAGCGGCGACGTCTATGGATGTCGTTTTTTTCCTTAGAGGCACTGTCAAGGCCCTTAGATGCGCCCCTCTTCGAGCTCACTAGTAGAAAAAGGACCTTTCGTGTGGAGTTTTAGTCCCGGGCGCGTTTGGAGCCGGTACTAA
>CBMN010765684.1:0-11647 GCA_000582825.1 Hordeum pubiflorum
TTCAAGAATGAAGATTTCGTTATGAAACCATTCAGGTGACTCCAACCTCTAGAAATAGCAATAGATAGCACGAGTCTGATAGTAGCTTCTTTAATAATAGGACCGAAAGGATCCTCATAATCAATCCCAAACCATTGTTTAAAACCTTTCGCAACCAGTCTAGACTTGTATCTATCTATGCTTCCATCTTCTTTTCTTTTAATCTTGTAAACCCACTTGCAATCAATTACATTTTTACCTCTTCCTGGTGGAACTAAATGCCAACTTTTATTTTTCATAAGAGCTTGATATTCACTATCCATAGCTTCTTTCCACTCCTTATTTACAAGTGCATCAACAAGATTTTCTGGTTCGCCAACAGTAGTAGGAAAAGCATGTTTGCGGCTGTCAGTACTTATGGTGCCATCTTTGTATTCTTTAGGCTTGAATACTCCAGACTGTGACCTGGTATTGCGCTCAGATGTTTCTGGTATACGAGCAGAAGTCCGTGGTGTAGGAATTATTGGTGCAATATTATCATTTTCTGAAGTACACAACTCAGACACAAAAGATCCTGGAAAAACAACCTCAACCGCAGAAGATCTGGGTACAGTTACCTTAGGAGATCCGGCGTCCTGGCGCTCCAGATCCGAGGTGCCCGACACGCCCGGCAGAATTAGCCTCGTCCGAGACGCACTAACAGGAGAGCTCCGTGTGGAAGTCGCATGTGACGCTCGCTAGGGTGCGCTACAGGAAGTTGGCCTCGCAGATGTCGGCTTGTCTCCTATGGGCTTGACCCGCCCGCGCGTGGCTGCAGGAGAATCGCGGACGCCACCCACGCCTGGGTTGGTGGGCTCCCCTTGGATGGCCACAAAGCCAATAGCCAGCCCAGGCCCTCCACTTGGCGACGAGACAAACGCTGATGCTGCTGCACGAGATAGAGAATCCTCCTCGGATCGCACGTAGCTAGAGCTATTGCGCTGCCCTGAATGTCCCTGGGATCCAGCGCTTATTTCATCCAAATTTGCACACATAAAATCATGCCTAGAAACTGCATTGTTTTCATTAGCTGCATTATTTTGATCCGATTTTTTTCCTGATGAACTCATGTCATGATCAATTTCAAATAATTCACCCCCGTGATCACGAGAAGTCAAAGAATCAGAAAGAAGTGAAATTTCTTCACGAAGGAGAGCGCCTGCATTAGGATGAAGTTGGGCAAATGGAAAAATAGTTTCATCAAAAACGACATCACGAGAAATATAGATTCGTCCCGTGAAAACATGTAGGCACTTGTAGCCTTTATGAAGATTACTATAACCAATGAAAACACATTGAGTTGATCGAAACTCAAGTTTGTGGCGATTGTAGGGTCGAAGATTGGGATAACACACACACCCAGATATTTTTAGAGAATTGTAATCTGGTTTTTGATGAAACAGGCACTCTAAAGGAGTTGAATTATCAATGACTTTACTAGGAAGACGATTGAGAAGATTTGTGGCAGCAATAAAAGCCTCGCCCCAATATTTGAGAGGCATAGAAGCACGAGCAAGTAGAGACAATCCTACTTCAACAATGTGACAATGTTTGCCTCGGCAGAACCGTTTTGCTGGTGTGCATGAGAACAAGACACATGATGTTCAATGCCTACACTTCGAAAGAAAGAGTTGAGTTTCTCCCCTCCCCAGTTACTTTGGACTGCAAGGATTTTTCTATCAAAGTGACGTTCAACAAGTTTTTGGAATTCTTGGAAGATACCAAATACTTTAAATTTGTGTTTAAGCAGATATTTCCAAGTGAACTTGTTATTGTTATCAATGAAGCTAACATAATATATTCTACCAAACAAATCTCCTGCATGAGCCCATACATCACTGAATATAAGTTCTAGAGGAGCATGGGAAACACTAATAGACTTAGGATAGGAAAGTTGGTGGCTCTTGGCACATTGACAAGCCTCACAAATAGACTATGTATTTTCTCTACCTCACAATGGAAGCTTGTCTTTATTAACTACTTGCTCAACTATAAGAGATGATGGATGTCCTAATCTTTGATGCCATCTTGCCAATGAGGGCTTGATGACGAAGTGAACTTGACGACGACACTTTCGACTAAAAGCTCCTGATGTGATGGGGTAGAGACCTCCAATGCATCTACCATGATGGAGGAGCTCCCTCGTTGCTCGATCCTTGATGAAAAATATATTTAGGATGAGTTTCAAAGAAGACATTATTATCGGATGATAAACGAGACAGGGATGCAAGATTTTTATTGGCTTGTGGGACATGAAGCACATCTTTTAGAATAAGATCACGCTTAGAAGTAGGGGAATTAATGAAAGCATGACCAATATGATGTATGTCCATACCTCCACCGTTGGCGGCAGTGTGCACTTGATCATTGCCGTAGTAGCATTCACGTGTTGCAAGCTTCTCAAGCTCACTAGTAATATGATCAGTAGCTCCAAAATCAGCATACCACACAGTTTCTCCTTCTCCTCCTTGCTCCCTTAAGGCAGCCAGAACATGACGCTCTTTGGGAACATAATTCTCATCATATCTATGCCAACAATCAAGAACTTCATGTCCGAGTTTCTTGAAAAGTTGACACCTTGTCCGTGGCCTACAACCATTCTTTCCAGAGGGGCGTGAACCATTGTTGTTGGCGCGCCCATGCCAATTATTGCTTCTGTTGCCATGGCCACGCCCTTGCTAGCCTTGGTGACCATGACCTTGGCCACCACCGCGGCCACGGGTCATGGCATTCGTCGACAATTGACGCAGGTTACCTTGTAGCAGGTTCATGCGAGCTTCAAAACTGAGAAGTTGATTGTAGAGTTCAGTGACGGTGACAGGCTCTACACGGGCAGAGAGAGCTGAGACCACCAAGTTGTACTCGATGTCCAAACCCTTCAAAACGAAGGAGACAATTTCTCCATCAGAGATAGGTGAACCGGTGCAAGCAATCTCGTCGGTAAGAGCTTTGATCTTGGCGAGATACTTGGGCATTCCCATGTTACCCTTCTGAAGATTTGCAAGCATGATGCGCGTGTTGACAAGCTGGGACTGAGTTTGCGCAGCAAAGAAGGCCTGGATGGCCTTCCATACTTCAGCCAACGTCTGGAGAGTTATGACCTGCGCAAGAACCTCGCGTGAAAGAGATCACATAAGGTATCCTTGTACCTGTTACTGTTGGGCGTACCAGATCGTCTGAGCATAGTTCATGACCTGCTCTTCCTTCCCATCTTCACGATGGTGATGGTGGCAGGGGGCGCCGGGCTTGCGGCGTCGAGGTAGTGTTCCATTTGCGCCCCTTTGATTTGAGGCAACACAATGGCCTTCCAAAGAAGGAAGTTGGTCCTCGTTAGTTTTTCCGATGGAGGAGGCCCGAGGGAGATAGGAGCGCTGCTGGAGGTGAAAGATGATGCATAGGTGGAGCCAGCGAATTGGGTAGACAGGGAACTCATGGTGGACGCGAGGGAGACAGCGGTGGAAGCAGCGGGACCTGACATAGCTTTGTTTCTCTTGACATCAGCTAGATCGGTTTCCTCTCGGGCTAGATGCGTGAGGGTAGGCTCTCATGACCATGAAACATTGGAGAAGCGTTGAACCCTTTGGTTTCGGGCCGCTGTATTTATTAAGTAATTGTCATGGCTTAGAAGTTAAGGGAGATCGCTAGGATTCTTCCTAGAGTTCGTACACGAGAAAGAAAGGAGATTACAACGAGAGAAAGAGTTAGACAGAAGAAGAGATAGATGGATTTGAAAGAGATACACAAAACTCTATCTAACTATCTAACAGGTTGTACATATGGTGAGACACCTGCTAATTTGATTCGGGATGACTACAAGTAACGGTGAAATTCCTTCAAGTTTCAGACAGGGGTCAAGAAAAGAACGATGATGTTGAGTTTAGGTAACTCTTATCTATGACACATGATAAGTGAGTGGTTCACTTTCACATAGATCAGTGATCGGCGTGTGATGGTGTTGCACAAATACTTTGAAAGTTGGGAGCACAAACTATAGTAAAGAGGAACTGAATTTTGCTCGAGTGTTGATTGTGATTAAGAAAAGAAGGGACAGCAAGTCACAGGTGGAGTCACATGGAGTTTTTGGAGTAGCGGTATTGATGAATAAACTCAAGTCTAATGTACAAGTTTGACGCATAAACGAATTCAAGGTGCTGGAAAATATTCGGTATTGTGGAGTTTGATGAATTTGTGTTGAATACTGTGTATAAGATGTGTTACAGTTGGACTCTGAGTTATATTGTGTTTAAAAGGTATGAAGTCATTTTCTAGTAAGGGTCTCATGCCTATAATGTAGGGTAGACACATGATATAATCTATGCCAACATAATAGCATGTGCACGCAGGGGAGCCGGCGGGGTAAGCCGACGCCGGGGTGGCCAGTATGTTGTATTTTAGCGGTGTCACGCAGCGCCTGCAGTCCTGTGTCGTGGTGTAGCCGAGTTCGATGAATCTCGTTAACGGATCTTAAAATCGTGTCTGATTGCTTGGTCCTGGGGATCGACTAGGCGCGTCGGCACATCCAAATCGAACCAAACAAGACAAGCTAGCATAGTTAATTGGCATAATCAGGTGTGTTTGCCCTCTGAACTAGGGGAACCGAGTCTAGAAATGCTTAGTTTAAAATCAAGTCAATGAATACAATGTGTTTGCCCGCTGGTAGCAAGTCGCAACCATACACATACCACAGAGTTGAGCGTCCCCTCTCCCGGAGAGTACATGAGAAGTACCTATAAAAATAGTAAATTCTAGTTTTTTTGTGCGTGAAAAATCAGTAGCTACGTACGTACAACAGCAGCCCCACAAAGCAAGCAGGTTCTTGCATGCACATGTCGTGAGGAGAGCAAGGAGAGTAAAATAATGTGTAGCTGATCAAACCATCCTGTTCATTCGTCCCCTCCTCTAGAATTACTCGATCTACTGTGTGCATATGGGAGGGATGCACGAATCTGATGGGATCAATCGAGCCGGTGACAATGTCCATCTCCAACTCCAATACGTACGAAGTGCACTCCTCAGGTATGTACATAGCCATGCCATCTTGGATCGATTGGTTCCCGCTGTTGTTTTGATGGATTTATGTTTGCTCTCTCGAGATGACAATGGCGGACGATCAGTGACGCGCGGAGGGGCTCCTTACGCCGCCGGCGAGGCTGTCCACGTAGGAGAACTTCTTGGGGGCGAGGCTTGGCGCCTTCTTGAGCAGCATGGCCTCGCCGGCCTCGTCGAGCGTGCCCTCTTCCTTCTTCCTCATGAGCTCGTCCTGGTCGAAGTGCCATCCCATGAAGTCGTAGAGCGTCATGGACGCCGGCGCCTCGTTGAGCTTCTCCAGCTCCTCCTTGGCGTCCAGCTTCCTTGGCGCGTTCATCTCCAGCTGCCTCCGCGCCGCCTCGCTCGCCGTCAGGTTGGTGGCCGCCGCGTCCGCACCCAGCACGTCCTCGATCCTCGACATCACGCTGTAGGCCAGGCTCTCTAGGACACGCGAGTAGCTCTCCAGGAGCGCGTAACCAACATCCTGTCAACGAACGAACGAACAATCACACGGCGCATCATGAATGATCGGGAAGACGCACGCAGGTAGGTAGGTACGTACCCTGTTGTATTGGATCTTGGAGATGTCGAGCTGTGACTGTGGGGTGCCGGGGAACTGAAGCTTGAGGAGGTGGAGGATGGTCTCGGCGCGCTCCTCGAACTGCTCGCGCTTCTCGAAGCTGATGATGGAACCCCAGGAGGACTTGGTGTCCTTGGTCTGCATCTTGCGCTTCCAGATGATGGTGGAAGCCTCAATGCGGTTCTTGAGATCAAGCACCTTGTGCTCCGTCGACAGATCCACCCCTTCCAAGAACTCGATCGGATCGAACTCCTCGTCAGTGATGCTCCGGTAGATGGCGTCGCCCAGGCTCGTCTTGCCCTTCTTGGGAAGCGACTCGATGTAGATCTCTGGGATCTCCATCTCCACCAGCACCTGCGCGTTGATGGCCATGGCGGCCTTGAGCACCTGGTTCACGCACTCCTTCTGGTACTGCAGCCACTTGCGGGTCACATCCGACAGGCCCTCTGCCGGCACCTTCACCGTCGGCATCCACCACTTGTCGTCGTCGCGCTTGTTGTCGCCGCCCTTCTCGTACCAGAACTCGGTCTGGTCCACGAAGTTGTCCATGTAACCCTGCATTGCATGCCGCCACCAAACATTCATGTTCATGCATTACGACCTCTGGAATCTCGGTGCAGTCAATCCAATGTACAGTAATACTCTCTCCGTTTCTAAATACAAGTCTTTTTAGAGCTTTTACTAAAGGACTACATACGGATGTATATAGACATATTTTAGAGTATAGATTCACCCATTTTGTTTTGGTATGTAGTTCCGTAGTGAAATCTCTAAAAAGACTTATATTTAGGAAAGGAGGTAGTACGTAGTAAATGATTGGTAGCAGCACTTACAATGAGCATGGCGTCCAGCTTGCGCAGAGCGGGGATGTTCATCTGCAGGTCGCGACGCTGAGCCGTCGACATGATCTGTGGACCCCACCCCAAGATGTTACAAGGATCGATGCGATTGCTCGCGCGCAGTTATTAGATGGAAAGAAGAGTTTGTTACCTCCATGGTAGTGCCGTTCTCGGCGGTCTGTCTCGTCGGGACAAACTCGACGATGTGGTCCGTGACGGACAGCAACCAGCCGACCTCCTTCTTCCACCGCTCCTTGGTGTCCGGCGCCATGGGTTCCAGCTTGCGGTGCTCCCCAAAGACGGACGCGGCCAGGTTGGTGATGGCGTTGGACAGCGCTAGAGCCGATGACACGCCTTTGCCGGTCCCTGACATGTCCTCTCCAAGCAGTAGCTTTGCAAACCTCTCCTTCATCACGTCCAAATCTAACCAAACAAAACAAGCCAGAATAGTTAATTGGCATCGACCAAATTAACTGGTACCTTCATTAAGAAGCAATTACGTGAAATGAACGAATCAATCAAAAGTCAAAGACAGGCGTGCCTGTGGGTGGTCCGTCGCGCGCGAGACGGGAGCGAGGCGGCGTCCGGCCGTTGGGCAGCGGGGGAGCACCCCCGCCGCCATTGCCACCGGGCTCGTGCATCTCCGTGCCGCTTTCTGTGGAGCTGTTGCTCTCTTGCTCCTCCTTCCGTAGGTGGTTGTGCGAGTTGCTCTTGTCAAGGCTGTGCCGCCGGAGGAACCGCACCATCACCCAGCTCACCGCCTCGAGCTTGACGCGCAAGGCGTGGGCGCGTTGGGCCCGGCGGTCGTGCACCGCCGCGGCTTCCTGGAAACCGGAGCAGCAAGGCGGCCGCCGCCGTGACGAAGAACAAGATGAGCAGCACCCTGTGCTAGCTACGGCGTCCTCTTCTCACCCAGGAATGAACGAGAACAAGAGCCGCAATAACGCTCGTTGACCGATCTCAAATTAGACCCAAGAGGCGAGGAACAGACAACACGAAAAGCAAAGAGAAGAAATCAAGAAACAACAGCGAGGCGCGGGGACATGTCGCGCACTACTACTCCGGCCGGCATTGTATTGTACGTTGAGGAGGGAGGGAGGTTGGCAGGTCCGGCCCCGAAAAAACTAAAAAGGGGCGCGGCGCCTGCCTAATTTTAAGCAGGGCGCGAACGTGGGGTGGAGGGCAGGGGTCGACGACGATTAAATTCTTCTCGTGCGCCGTTAAATTTCTATGCATGGGTGGTCGGCGTGGCATTGCCTTGTTTGGAGAGCCCGGGAAATGGGCAGAGACGAATGCTCCCGCCCACTCCTTGCCTTGCTCCGGGGGATGTTTTCCGTTTTTCTTTATAATATTGTAAGAAAAGCGTGGCTAGATTCATTGATTTGCTTAGGCCCCTCTCAATGCTCCATCTTGTATAGGTGCTAAGGCTGCCATGTAGACAAAAAAATCTGATGTGGCAAGGTATTTAAGAGGAGAGAGATGGGTGTGGTGACCCAGGAAGAAACGGTGCCAAGCACGTGAACCTAGGCAATACTTAAATGAAAGAAAGCCCACCAATATATGAAAAACTTTAGTAGCTAAATCATTAAATAGAGTATGCTTAGCTACAACAAGTTAAACACCTATGCATTGGGGGCTTTGGTTGCTAAACTTTTAAATGTGCTTAGCACCTCATCTTAGCACCAATGCATTGAAAGTAGCCTTAGCTGTGCCTGGCAATACACTACCTCTTTCAATGCAAAGGTGCTTAAATGAGGTGCTAAGAGCATTAAATATCTTACCAACTCAACTCTTCAATGCATATATGCTTAATTTGTTGTTGTTAAGCTCACTTTATTTAATAATTTAGCACATAAACTTTTCATGCATTAGTCATCTTCTTTCATTTAAGTGGTTTGCCTAGGTCTACGTGCTTGTCATTCGTTCTTCCTGGGTCATTAAAGTGCTCTCTTTCCTCCTTAAATAGTGTGTCATGTCATTTTTTCGCTTATATGACATTGCTTAGCACCTGTCCACTCTGGAGCACTGGAAAGGACCTAACACAAATTGTCTGACCGATCACTTTTATCACTGATGGGCCCAGGTGGACAAGTCATATATCACCCTCCGCGGGCAAACGGTAATTTATGAGTGCTCCCATCCTCAGACTATTTATATTAGGAAGTAACTTAGACTAATAACAGTATGTTACTAGTCTATGTTACTATCTTTATACTGGAGAGTAATCTATGTGTGGTGTTATAGAATATTTAATTTATTAGGTTGTAACTCATCTTGTCTTGGTATGTAGTATGATGTTACTCATGGTATGAGTAACTAGCTATGTTACTCAAATCATCTTTCTCCTCATTAAATCATTGTCACACAATTAAATTTGTTGAGTTAGACACCATGTTACTGCTGAAATTACTCCCACTATGGACAGCGTCAGTCAGCTCATATCTGGATGGAGATTATAACCGACCCATCGTCAAAAGTAATTCGTTAGTGATATACAAGAATCAATGGCCAGTCGCCTTAAGGGTCGGTCAGTGATGACTCATTTCTTCTTTGCTTTTCGAACCTGGCCAACACTCCTTGGGGGTGCGCCGATCAATTTCCCCTTCTATATTCATGTCACAGATAATCACACACCACCCTCAATGTAACGCTTCGCGACCTATATTAGACTATACATAGTGGGAGTAACATAAATGGTAACATCACATATATCTATGTAAAATAGATGATGTGACGAGTAATTAATGAGAAAAGAGAGGCATGTGGTAACATACTCCAGTATGGGTAATGAGGAAAGAGAGGCAAGTAATTAATGAGGAAAGAGAGGCATGTGATTTAAAATAACCGGACGAATTACATGCATAACGGATGGATTCATTCAAACGGACAAAAATATTTTCATTTCGGACATATTTTAACTAAACTATACCGGACTAGGCTAACCGTAGTCTAATGCCAGCCGCGCCGGATCTCCATTCCCACGACATGTCTTCCCCATCTGCAGCAGCCCACTCGTCGGACTGCCGGGAGCCCTGAAGGATATGCTTCAGCGAGAGGGGAATAATACCCCCTCCATCTTTGTGAAGCATGGACCAGGGTTGGTTTTCGGGAGGGGAGAAACGATCGCAATGGTCTACGCTCCCGCTCACCGGGTGATGGGGTCACCTACTAGTGNTAGGGTCATGGACCTGACATCCAAGGCCCCTAGGACCCCACACTATCATTAAGGTCCCAGAACCATAGATGCATTCAGATGCATATATCAGAATCCACCCGGATCTACTAAGTCAATCAAGCGTCGCCCTGCAGTCGGCCAGGTTCTAGCACCCGGACAGAGACATGACGTGGGCGACGTGGAGCTGCAACGGTCAGAGGACTTAGTGAATACATCAAGTGCAGCCATAGATACCGTTACCAATAATTGATGTAGTTATAGGGAGCTGTTACCGAAAACTGCTGTCATAATGGCATTAACTCGCCCTTGTAATGACGCCCGACGGGTCCTGACGAACTCTGTATAAGCCACCCCCAGGCTCTTGAGTAAGGGTTCAGCACCCTAGTGTAATCTTACCCCCCCTAAGAAAACACAAGCCTCCGGGCACGAGACGTAGGGTTGTTACCTCTCCGAGAGGGGCCCGAACACATAAAATCTGAGTGTCACACTTGCGCCGTAGCTAGGGTTCGCCCCTCGTTCGCACCCCTAGTACTCATTGTCAGGATCGTTGCTTCAACACATGGCGCCCACCATGGGGCAACACGTCTAGCGATATCCGGCGCAAGTGGAATTTTTTCTTCATCACCATGATCATCGACGGCGAGATCCGATCCAGCTCCCTGAGTTTCATCCCTGATGATTCGGCATGGCTCCAAGAGGCTCCGCTCGACGTGGAGGCGTTTCCCATCCGTGGGGCAACGCACTTCCACGCGTCATCGTTCAGAGTTCTGCTGCAGCAGCCGTCGGTCTCGTACCATTCGACCTCTCCCCATTCAGTCGGACGTCGTCGCAAGTGCTCTGGGCGCTCACGGCTCCAACGTTGG
Organism: Hordeum pubiflorum; assembly: GCA_000582825.1. Classification (NCBI taxonomy): domain Eukaryota; kingdom Viridiplantae; phylum Streptophyta; class Magnoliopsida; order Poales; family Poaceae; genus Hordeum; species Hordeum pubiflorum. The sequence continues at coordinate 10,504 of CBMN010765684.1, forward strand.
ATCAAGCATATCGTGGTTCTTTAGACCACAACCGAGCAGGTGGCAATGCTCAGTTTAGATGAGCCCACCCTGGATTTATTCTCCTGGCTGCATGAGTACTCCTCCGATGAGTCCGAGTGCGAGAGCGGCAACTCCGCTGCAGAAGTCCTGATGGCAGGGACCGAGCTAAGAAGTGGACCTCCCGGGTATGCTGCGGGTTCCTCCCTCGGACGAGCTGGCAATGACCTGGGCAGTGGTCTCAATGCAGGCGCCGAGCCGTACATCCCGTAGCCCCTCAATCGGGAGCAGTGGGAGGAACTCAGGCGATAGAATGAGCAATCCGTTCTCACCCCCATCACAGGGACAACCCCCGAGGCGTTGGCTCTGGAAGCCACGCGCCAGGCCACTTTTTGGCCGAGCGCGAGTGACTAGAGCAGCTGCAGAAGTCACTCAACGACCGGGCTACTCGGGACCAGCGCAGCTCCAGTCGGAACCGCTGGCCGTCGATCCCGAGCGACCGCCCACGAAACTACTGAGTGATGAGCACTCTGCTACAAAATTTAACCGCAACGCGGATAGCTAACTCCATCCAGCCATCTGGGTCAGCGGTGGGAGAAGCCATTCAGCAGATCCAGGCGCTCCTGAATACCTCCCTGGCTCAGAACATGTCGGTGTCCCAGTCCCACAAGCGCATCCGTAGCAAATCAGTATGGGCAGACACGGTCCAGTCAGCTCATAGCCCGACTGCGACCAGGAGGCGTCGGTACACTCCCCCGCCGAGAGATCTGTACGGGGATAGGAGACATGATCAGATCACTCCTTCACGGTGGCGTGATGACCCGCGTCGCACTCGGTTGCCCCCTTTGAGGGATACCTACTACGAACGCCAGTCCTACGATGGCAAGCGATCATTCGATGGTGACCGGAGGCGCAGTCCCACTCGTCCACCGAGTGAGCAATGTCGGAGAGACTACTACGATGACCCCCAAGAGCCCCCGCAGAACGCAAAGTCCATCCCTGCCCAGAACTTGGTCGATAGAGCCCGAGCCAACAGAAGAAGGCTAAGTGGCTGTGTTGCCTTTGTGATGCGGAGCATCCTACAGACATCACCATGACAAGAGTCCGTTAGGCAAGTGACACGTGCCACAACTACTTCACATACATA
>CBMN010765687.1:0-11916 GCA_000582825.1 Hordeum pubiflorum
CCTTACGAACCGGCACTAAAGGCCGATTCTGCACTAGTGCCCCCAAGCAGAAAACGATCTTCTCAAGAAGGTATCCCTGGCCAACAATGGAAGAACGGAAGAACAACTTGCAGAAAATCATCTTCTCTCAAGACCCCACCTCCTCGAACGGATGCATCCTGGCCGGCATCAAGGAAGATCGGTCCCATATTATGTTGTGTAGAGTTGGTTGCGTAAAAGGCGAGATGAGCACATACCGATGGCACGGGGAGAAGATCCCGGACATCGCCTTCTGCAACGGCGAGCTCTATGGCCTTACGGACCCCAACGAGTGGCTGATTAAATTTGAAATAGGAATGAAAGAGGACGGCGCACCGACGATAACGGAAACCCACCAGTTCGTGATCCAAAGCCCCTCTAGAGCCAACAACCCTCCACCGCAAGCCAGGTATATCTTCGAGTTGCATGGCAAACCGTCCATGGCATTGATGACCTCTTGGTTACCTGATCGTGATCCTTTCTTTAGGGTCCTCAAGCTCGTTGGCACCGGCTTCAATGAGGTTTGTGAGTTCAAGTGGGCAGAGATGACAAGCTTCGGTGACTACACCTTGTTTTTGGGAAGGAAGTGCTCTAAGGCGGTGCACGTGCCGGTAGGTGCGAGACGACATGGCGTGCAGAGGAACGACATCTATTACTCCACTATGTACGCACCATGGTATAAAGAGTACAAGACACCATTGGGAGACGAGGTTTACTCAGTTCTATTAGACATGCACAATGGCAAGTACAACGATATGTATTGCAAGGAAGACCGAAATGTCGAAGATGGTGTGGGCAGAATAGGGTACTATGTGGGCACTTGGTATGATGAGATATGGCTTCTTCCTCCAGACTTGTAGGTGCATTATTAGTCTAGTGCTTCGGGAACATGTGATTGGAACCCTGCTATCAGTGATGCTTACATTTTAATTTCAACCAGTTTTCCTTGTCTCTAATAGAAGTTTCAGAGCCTAGAGGTGAGAATAATTATGATTCACATACATAGTCAGATACCTTAATTGTGTGGTTTATGTGTCCTTGGAGGCCAAGGTGTTGTCATATAGAGTAAAGGTATCCAATTTAGTTTATTCAGATCTCCCCTTTGTTTGGGCTACAGATTTCTGAGAATCAGCTATGGCTTCGATTCCTAAAATCAGCTACAGCTACAGATTCTGAGAATCAGAAGCAGAACGTTTGTTTACCCTGATTTAGGAGAACCTGGTGTTTGGTGAAAACGTCTGCAACACCCCCAATGCACAAAACTCCAAGAACTGATCATATACATTGAATAATTCAGAAAACCTACAGAAGTGATCGCATACATTGAATAATTCAGAAAACCAAGAGCAGGCCAGATCATGGAAGTGGGGAACACATGATGCTGGAGAGGGGTGGGCGCAGGTGGATAGGCTAGAATCTGGGAACTATTATACATACATGAACGGCACCGCCATCTGACCAACATGAGCGCTGCCAGGAAACTGGATAGGCTAGAATCTGGGAACTGTTATACATACATGAACGGCACCGCCATCTGACCAACATGAGCGCTGCCAGGAAACTGGATAGGCTAGAATCTGGGAACTGTTAAACATACATGAACGGCACCGCCATCTGACCAACATGAGCGCTGCCAGGAAACTGCGGGCAGTCCATGGCGACCACCGCCATCTGACCAACACGAGCGTTGTTGAGGAGGGAGAGGCCGAGGCAGAGGATGGGTGCGGGGCCACACGCGCAGAGGCTGCGGGCGAGGGAGAGGTACTCCCAGGCGCCGCCCTTGGCATGCTACTCCTGATCCTCCAGCCGCAGCAGGCGCGCCTCCTCTGTCGCCATTGTCGCCGTCGCGGTCGCCATGGGGAGGGAGACAAGACGAAGGGGTTTGGGCGTCGTTGACCTGGCCTGCGGGGTGGATACTGGATGAGGTTGCGGTGGCAGTTCTATTGTGGTTTCAGTTAAAAATAGGGGCAAGGCTACAAAACGAATCGTTTTGTTTTGTGGGAACCTGCAGAATCAGCTGAATCATCAAAATCGCTGCTTCCGGATTCCCTTCGCTGGCAGTTCATTATTGGAAGCGGATTCTGGGAAGCTATATGGAAATCCGACGTGTTTGTTTGAGTTTCTGATTTTAGAAGACTAGAAGCTGTAGCCCAAACAAAGGCCACAGTTTTTGTGTAGCCAGTGATTCTCATAGCTCCTAGTCTCGTGCTTCTAAATTCTAATCTTGTCAGTCATGTATTTGGCTACCAAGCAACAGTTTGACAGCTTAATTACGGCCACGCTTACTGCTCTAACAAGATATGAGCAGTAATCTTATCAGACGTAGAATACAAAACAAATCATGTAAATAAAACTCAGCCTCAGTCTTCCGGGTGTCGGTGGCTGTGATCAGCATAGGTTTCACATTTTCAAACTTAGTGTATCAAATGCTACTGATCCACCTTGAGTTTGAGGGGGCTGTTAAGAGTGTGTACACTCCTGTATAGGCTATAGTCCAGAGTCATGTAAAGGCCCAGTCCCATGCCCTCTACTTCTCCTTCCCCAGAATACTAAACCTCTGGTCAGAGAACTCTGTCTTGTACGATATCGAACAATTTTTAGTTCCAGTCCCGAGTTTTATGTAGCACAGTAGTAATTAATTATTTTTCTTAGGTTTTATGTGCCATTACTCCTGCAATAACACCCCTTTATAAAAAAAAATCTACTACTATATGGCAGGATGGCTTTTGTGTTTACATGTCAGTCACCATGGTCAAGCAGGGTTCCTTGCTATTCTCTTTATCCCATGTACGTAAACTATAGTGCACAACTAGACAGGCAAGGTAGATAGTACTCCCTCCGTTCCAAAATATAAGACCTTTTAAAGATTTCACTATAGACTACATACGGATGTATATAGACATATTTTGGAATGTAGATTCACTCATTTTTCTCCGTACGTAGTCTCTTATTGAAATGTCTAAAAGGTCTTATATTTAGGAACGGAGGGAGTAGATACTAGTCCACCAGCAGCAGAGCAAAGGTAACTAGTTAAAGATCAGCACCAGTAGCACCATTCTCTCTTTATTTGGTGCAGCTGCTGGACAACATATCAACTTCGACAAAAGCTCTCCTTATTGCCTATTGCATGCGATGGTGTGGATCTCCTTCACCTAGCGACAACCTTTGGATCCTAAGTTGCTGAATTTCCCTGAATCTAATCCTAATTGGCCTGCTCTGGGTTGACATTTAGGCCCTGTTCGGCAACTCTCCGCTCCGCAGCTTCGCTCCTGGAGCGGAGCGGCCTGCAGCCTATTTTTGTGGAGTCGTGAAAGTGGCGCTCCGTCCGCTCCCATATTCTACGGAGCTGGATGGTTGCCCAACAGGGCCGTATATAGTAATAATCTGGAAGAGCTTTCTCCCCTGAGATGCAAAGGTTTTCGCCTGGAAAGAGTACAATGACCGTATTTTCAATGGTAATTACAAGTCGATGGATAGGATATGCCAGCTGATCGTCCATGCAGCAGCCTACCTCTTGGGTGTCCTGGGCGTATGCCAGAAGCAGGCTCTTGCTGTTTTTACTGTTGTTTCCTCTGCTTTACATAATTGCAACAATGAAGTGCAATATGTTTCCAGTTCCACTCCTTTACATGAATGAAATGCAACATGTTTCCTTCCCCTTAAAACAGGTCAAGCCGGACAAGGGCGGTCGTAAAGCTTTTCATGCACCAATCCACAGTCGTAATATAACCACAAGCAGATCAACAAAAATGGGTGCTGGTTGATAGATACCGGGGAGACGAGTCAAGAACATAAATCACTGGACACCACTATGTTTAGAGCACATAGGCTTGTGACACAGTTTACCCATCTAACCTACAGAACACCATAACATTAATTGGTTTCGATGATAACAGAACTCTAGCGACAAAAAGCGAACGGTTCAGAATGGAGGACTGACAGCCAACCACCAACAAAACACTAGTCATACCACTACTAGTACTAGCAGGAGTCTGTCATAGAGAAAGCAATATTAATACTACTAGTACTCCAGCAGCTCAGAATGGAGGTCCAAGCACCAAGGACAAGAAAAAAGCATCAATACTGGCGGTGACCGTCAGGTCTACGACCAATGCGACATCACAGTGGCCTTCGGCCACGACGAGGCATAGGCCATTTCTCAAGTGGCAAAGGGTTGGCGTAGCGAAGGTATCGTGGCTCAGGCAACGGCCATCTGTCATGACCAAGAAAGTACAATTCAGTAAGAGATCCATTTTAAACAATGTTACAGATATATATTAACATGTGTAAGAAAGAATACTTGTTTGCATCAACCGCTGCGATAGTTTCAGGGTTTCCGTGTGTCCCGCCAGGCAACAACCATCTGTGTGGTTGATCAGCCATATTTCAAAAGACATAAGAGTTACTGAATAAATTATTTCAAACAATATGTACACACCGTACTTAAGAAAGAATACCTGTTTTCAACACCCTCGACAATAGCATCATCTGCACTAGTCCTGCAGGTACACCGAAAATCAATTTTACCACAAGGAAACAAGTTAGTTTAAACCAATGACATACCTGCTTAATGCATTAAAAAGTAGAAAAGGATAAGAGCACGATGAATGGGTACGGGTATATATGGTATCAAGTATGATAGTGGTAGATAACAACAGAACACACCGATGAATTAAGTTATCGGAATCATGTAGCATTACATCACTACATAAGTGCACAGTATTACACTTGGGGGCACACACAAGTTGTCATATCAGCCCAAACCAATTGGGCCAAATTATGTTCAAGTGAAAATGACTGAACGATGTGAAAACTAGAGATGAATATACAGATAGGGCAACATCCCTAAAACCTACAAGCTTCTTTCAATTTTTTTAAAGACATACCGTTTTTTATTGAAGTTCAATAAGAGGCGGTGAATAACATCCCTCGGCAGGAACGGGGTTTCTTCCTCCTCATAAAAGTTCATTCCAACAAAATTCCCATCATTGTCAATAAGAGGCCCCCCAATCCCAGCCTAGCAAAACAGAAGGAACAACATACAAGAGTTACACACAGATATCGTTTGATAGACGTAATGGTAGCTTATGTTAGTATTCCAACGCTAACAACTTTTTGGCATGTTAGAGGTACTGGGGAAGTCCATAAGAAATACCTTGGTGATTTTACAGGTGGAGACACAAAGTTCTTTGCAATCAAGTTTGCTTTGTTTGCCAATCAACACCTTCCCCTCAACAGCCATTAGTATGCGATGCGAAAAAAGACTACCCACAGCTATTACATCCATAGATGAGGTAACTGGATGCCCATGGATTTTTATTGTACGAGGACGCCAGAATCCCATGATGTCAACAAGAGCAACATTGTAGTGTAAATTATAACACTTCAATATCCCTACAACTCAAAATCCACCTGGAAGGCAAACTTCAATCTGCAATAATAAGGTTATGTTAAAACCAGTATCTGAAATGAAAAGGCAAAAAAAAAATGATACTAGCAATTAGCAGTAACAACCCATAAGTTATTATCAATCATGTGTGCACTGCCAGGAACTCTAACCAAACTTGCTGAAGTCAGAATTGTTGCAGAGCATTCTTTGCCCTTTATAAATACACCTGTGCAAGAAAACTTCTTTGCAAATCCTACAGAGATAGTCATTTCAGTTATCAATCATTGAACAATTAAAAACATGGAAAAGTAAGACTATAACAGAGTCATCACCATTGAATGAGGCAAGTGAGACAACACTTTGATTCATTTCTGAAGCAAGACGTTTGCGTGATTCTGAAGCAAGTGAGTGGGCACTTCGATCCATTTGTGAACCAAAACGTCCCAATGGTTTCCTCAAGATATCATTCTTGAACCTATCATCAGGAAGATTTATGTATCCCCCGCCTAGCATGATACAACAGTTAAAAGTGTTTGATAAAGTTTGAAAGTATGCGTGTGCAACATAAGGTACTCAGCAAAATAAGTAAAAATGTATCGGCTGCCAAGGGGTCACCGTAGGCCATTGCAGTTTCAATATGTAATCCAAGAAAACTGGAGATGGTGGTGATCATCTTCCTTCTTCCATCACACCATTTCCACATCTTGTTTAAGGGTTTACCAATTATGTCATATGAGTATTCCTCCGAGTTTTGATGTTTCTATATTATCTTGTTTTCCTAACTAAAGTCAGTTTCAGTGATTTATATTTATGATTTCCATAGCAACAAGCAGGCATTCACCTAGTTTATCAGATAAATAAAATTGTGAAGACATAATTCCAGTACTATTCAGTCAGTATGTTTTTGCTATGTACTAACAGTATATGACCACACACCAAGTTAGTGGATAGAATCCCCATAATCTCCCAATTAGGTCGTTAATTACATAGAAATGGGGAAGCTGCCATTCAGTTTGACCATGGACCCAATATGAGGAACACAATCTAACTTCCTGTCTCGTCATCCTCCCTGTGGTTCAATGGCTGTCAAAGGGACAGCTGCGCCTCTTGGGTCCAGGGCTGTCTCATTCTGGCTTACAGCCAATATCCTATGAAATAAATTTGCTCACCTAATATCGCGCGGAAAGTTGAATCTCCATGACGAACTTCAATTCTTGCACTTACAGCTTCTTCAACCTCTTCCTTAACACTGCAGCAGAATATAGTAAACTCACTGTGATAAATCCAAAAAGAGTAGATATCAAGAGACACAGACCATGCACAAAATGAGAGTATTAAACAAGGGAAATATAGAACAAGGGAGCACCAAATAGTTGCATATATTTTACAGCAGATAAATTAAATAAAATTTAAAACAATTACTTCATGGGTCTGTTTAAATGCAGGTTTAGAGTGTAGCGGATATTAGCGCCAGATTAACATAACAACCGTAATCTAGTACATTGCAAATGCAGCTTGTTAGGCTACAGGAAAAGATGGTCACTTATGCAGAGCAACAGGAGATGTCAAAAAAAAAACAAATACAAAATAGCTAATGAGGCAGTTTTGAGGATAAATTTGTAAACCTCAAAAGCTGGCATACAGAATGATACACCTTACACAAACTCAAAAAGAAATAGGGCAGGGAGATGTACTGTAGAATGCAGTCAGAGAGAAGAAACAGAGTGTGGTTCATCAATACTGAAAGTGTGCATACCTGACCATCCCGCGAAACCACATGAATTGACGAACTGAAGGCCTTCGTACGTAGGGGGTCTTTCGTTCTTTGGTACCAGAGTAGTTCATCCCAACAAAGTTGCCATCAAAATCAACAAGGGGACCTCCAATCCCCACCTACCACAAACATGAGGATGAAGGCATGAAAAATGCAATTCATAATGCCTGAAACTAAGGATATGCATCAGCGCATGCAATGATAGAATATAGATTTAGCCATTCATACCATCAAACAGTTATTTATTTGAACCGTACAAACTAAAGCAGCTAGCTCACCTCATGGATTCGGCATGTGCTTAAAATCTTCTCATCGGTATGAGCGAATACAGAGGCAAGATCTAGTCCACTTGTGGTCTTTAATTCTCCTGAATCATAATAGCGCCATACAGCAGCTACCTTCCTATAAGGCTCAAACTGCGTGGCACAATCAAGACTTAGATGATGTAGATGGGTGGGATTAATAACATCAACGTTCTTGATTTTGACGATGAAAAAATCAATATATAGCTCAGGATTCTCTATCCACCCAGTGACAATCTGATCATCAGGAAGGCGTACTTTAATCTGAAATGAGCACAGGGCAATGGCTGTACTGAATTAATCATTACAGGTGCAGCATATACATTATGCACAATTAATAATCCAGAAAAACTTACCATCAAACTTTCAGTGATCTTCCTTCTAGGGTAAGTATACGGAATCAAATTTATCGATGTCAGGAAACACGTGGCATCAGGACATGAGCTTTCGATGCATGTGCCTGTGCATTCACGTAATTTGGTATCACCTGGAGAGGGAGAGAGTCATACGTGCAAACTGAATAGCTGATCTTAAAACAAGTTAATATGAGAAATTTTATTAACAATATAATCACCAACCATCGAATGAGGTCAGCGCCACAACGCTCATGCTTAATCTGGAAAGTACTTGCTTACTCAAGGTGCCTTTTCTGGATTTACTCAATGTCCCTACGGACTTAGCACTCAAACCTAGTTAATTGAAACAGAATCATGTGTGATACAGTTAATAAAACGTTCTACTGTGAATAGTCAGGAAAAGGAAGCAGAAATGGACTCACTTGGCCTAATTGCTTTCATCTCACTGTTAATTCTGGCCCTTGAAGCACCATCAGCCCCTTCCTTAACTCTAACACTGCAGCGCAACACAGAAAACTCAAAGAGATAAATCCACAAAGGCAACATATCACAACCACATACACAAAATGAGCTAGTATCAAACAAGGGAATAGAACAAGGGAGCCAAATAGTTACAGATATTTCACAGCAGAGAAATTTAAGAAAATCTTAAACAATTTCCCCATGGGTCATCTTGTTAAATGTATGTTCAAGTCTAGCAGAAATATGTGTTAGCGCCGGCATTGAAATAACAACCTTAATCTAGTACAGTGCAGATGTAAACAATTTAAGAAAAGAAACATATGAGTAGAAAAATAGCTAATGGGACAGTTTTGGGGATATAAACTCTTAAACCTTGGAACCTGCTGTTTGGCTTTGAGAATGATATACCTTGCATACAAACTCAAATAAAAATTGAAGGGATATGTAGAATAGGATGCAGTAAGAGAGAAGCATGAGTAAGCCAAAGAGGGAATTGCAGATCATCAATACTGAAAGTGTACATACCTGACCTTCCTGTGAAACACCAAGAATCGGAAAATTCTCTCCCTTTGCACGTAGGCAGTCTTCTCCATTTTGGTACGAGAGGAGTTCATCCCGACAAAGTTGCCATCAAAATCAACAAGGGGGCCTCCAATCCCCGCCTAGCACAGAAGTGACAATGAAGTTACACAGAGAAAATGCATGCAATTCATAATGCCTGAAACTGCACAAAAGCAGCTCACCTTGTGGATCCGGCACGTGCTAACGATTATCTCACTGGTTGGAGAGGCAAGATTTAGCCCGCTTGTGGCTGTTAAAAACCCAGAACTGGAACAGCGGTATACAGCTGCTACCTTCGTATGAGGCTCAGGCTGCATGTCACAATCAAGACTTGCGGCATCAACTCCAGACACGTTCTTGATGTTGACAATGAGAAAATCAACATATATCTTAGGATCCTCTATCCACCCAGTGACAATCCGATTATTCGGAAGGCGTACTTTAATCTGAAATGAGCACAAGGTGAATTAATGATTACAGGTGCAACATATATATAAGCATAATTAATAGCCCAGGAAAAGAGTAGAGAAAAAAGTTACAGTCAAACTTGCAGCTGGCCGAGTAGGTGGAATCAACCGTCTCGAAGTCAGGATTGTAGCTTCAGAATCAGAACATGAGGTTTCAATGCACATGCCTGTGCATTCACGTAACTTGGTATCACCTATGCACAGAGAGAAAGTCACGTGTGCAGCCAAAATAACTGGTCACTGAAAACAGGCAATATGAGAAATTCTTAACAGCAAGTATAATCACTAACCATCGAATGAAGCAAGCGACACGACACTCCTACGCAATCTTGAAACTACTTGCTCACTGAGTTCACTCAGGGCGCCTGGACTGGATTCACTCGAGCTGTCCAAACTCGCTACGAAGGTACCACACAAAGCTAGTTAATTCAAAATAAAAATCATGTGCGATGCAGTTAACAGAAGCGTCAATTTTACTACGTATTGTGAATATGTACTTGCAGGAGAAGGGAAATAGCATGGACTAACTTGGCCTAGCTACCCTTTTGGAAGGGCGTTGCTCTTCATCGCCTCTCACCAGCCGGCGCTTGTTTTTCATCGTCGATCTTTTCAATCCAGCCTGAGCAGCAACGAATGAAATTCAAGTAACACTGATTGATCTGATTACACAACTAGTTTATCGGTATGGTTGCCCAAACAAATGGAGAGATAGGGCTATCCGTACACAATAGATCGGATTTGGAAACAAGGACAAAAATACACTGCGTCAGATTACTGTGGTGGAATCAATCTAATAAACTGGGTGGTTTAGTTGAAGTATCCGTATACAACCAAGAAAGAAAGGTTTTGAATTAGATCTCGGACAATCCAAACAATCAAAATTCTACCGGAGGTGGAGAAGGGATACCTTTGAAACAAGCTCACCGGCCGCCGCTGGATTCGTCGACGGAAGGACCTCTGCTAGTTCCAACTAGTCCCGCAGAATCGGTTTCCTGGGGAAGTGGAGGAGGATGCTGTCACGTCCCAATTAGTCGAAGTAGGGTTTGGTGGATGAATTGGGGATCCCGGGGATTGGGGAATCGAGTTCGTCTCCTTTTTATATCACAATTGCCCTTCCCGGACAGCCACTGGAGGCCCACGGCTACTACTACACGAACCGTCAAGCCCAGCTGAGACCCAGCCCGAAATATCAGTTTTTTGCTTTTCGTTGGGTCGCGTGGGCCGCTCCAAAAATTGAAGCAACCCAAAAATAAAAGTTAAGGTGTAGGCTTTCGACGTACAAAAAATCATTTTGGTGAACGGGTGCACGGGAGCCATATATTTTGAATAGTGTCAAAATGATATTTTTGAAGTTTCAAAATTTTAAAAAATAATTCCACATGTTCATATGGATCTATGTTACACATGTGTAAATTCTGATGATAAGATAAGTAACCATGTTAGTTACGCATTTAAATGAAAAAATCGTGATTCTGGAATGATGAACAGTGCATGTATTATCCATTATTTAAAAATCATCATTTTGTCATTTTTATATAGCTCATAGGTTTACTTATTTCATCACCAAACTTTACACATGTGTGATATCGATCCATATGATCATGTAAAATTATTTTCATGATTTTTGAATGTGATTTTTGAACTATTTAAAATAAAGTCCTCCAATGCACCCATGTTCCAAAAATCCACTCCCTTCCAAGTATTCCTAGTATCCTAGTATATACTTGTTGAATCACCATATTGTACTTGCCGAATACTGCTCTCAAAAAAACTTGCCAAGGAATCAAAAAATACATATATGCGAGGGGATTTTCCTTAAGCAAAAGGTGTACGGGTCGTGGCCACTCTGGTGGCGGCAGATCTACCATCTTCCCTGGTGAGAGACCACATGTCCCCACTCCCTCCTTTTTGTCACTCTGGTGACGGGAGGGCATGGACCCCAATGTTTTGGTTTGATGGTGGTAGGGTCAGTAATAAAGAATAAAGGTAGGTTTTGTCTTTGACCGGTGGTGGAGACATAATGGTCTCATCGTCGCGTGGAATAAGGTCTCTAGCTTGCCCTCGTCCGATAATGCTTCTTCGTATTTCTCCGGGTCTAATTTTTTGGACTACAGCTTTGTCTCGGTTGCAACGTCCCACGGAATGGACAACGTGGCCATGTGTCTAAGTCCTCCGGCTTCAGTTCTGACTGGCGGAGATTGGATAGCCTTGGCCTCATCTGGGATCGTGTGGGATTTGTAACCCTGTTTGGTTAAAAGGTCCTAGGACTTTTTTTTAGTCCCAACTAAAAAGTTCCTAGTCCCTGCCTGTTTGGTTCCAGGACTAAACATGGACTAGAGGTTATTAAATGACACGCTAAAAGACCATGTTACCCCTTGTAAAGACCATGTGGAGGCGGGGAAGCAGTGAGTCGGGTGAAGGGATAAGGGGCAACTGTTGGAAAAAGTCCCCAAAAGACTCTCCCTCGGGGTCTTCTTTCTTTAGTTCCAAATACCCACTTTTAGTCCCTAAAAGTCCCTCATGTTTGGTTTAGATGGGACTAAAAGGGACTTTTTTTAGTCCCTACACCAAAAAGTCCCTGTAAACA
>CBMN010765741.1:0-10260 GCA_000582825.1 Hordeum pubiflorum
GGCCTGCCGTCGACGCCACCACGACGCCAGACAGTGTCACCATCCTGCGCTCGTCCATCACCACGCGTCCAACGCTGAGACCCCACTGCTCCATGCTGCCGGGAGACACCGTTGTCGACGTGTCAGATGGCACGCCGCTCCTCCTTCGTGAACACCACCTGCTGTCACTGGTCCCATCGCCACCGAAGACACGACCAAACCGCCTCCAGGAATCACCTGAGGTCTCTGCACCACACGCTCCAACCCACCGCCCAAGACGACGCCACCAAGGTGGAAATGACGTTGTTGCGCCACCGCCGCCCAATCCCAAGGATTTGGGGTTTTCACCCGGGCAAGGTGGAAGAAGGGAGTGGTGGAGATGTACCTCAACATCGCCTCCAAGGAGGGATCCGACGCCCGCAGCACCGCCGATGTCGTGGCCGCCGCCGCCAACCAAGGGAGGGCGTCAAATGATGACCGATCACAAAAAGTGATCCGGGCGGGCGTCTCAAACGGACCTCAAACGCCCGGGTTGACCGGCAACTCTCATATCCATCCCAAAATATGGGGCGGATATGGGGAGGCCCTAACGCGAACGGACGCGACTGCCACGTCGGACTAACGACCGGGTCAACCATGAAACCGTCCGGAACCTAATAGTCCGACGGATGTCTCCTTCGGTGGGAGTGTGAACGCTGCGTGGGGCCGATCCGGCTCGCCGCCCAAGGACAAATTACGTCTATTTTACCGGCCCGCGCCCTCAACTCTAGCCACATCCACCTTTTCCCTCTCTGCGCCGCTAGCCAGAGCCCATCCACCTCTCTACGGTTCCGCCACTCTTCCCGCGCCGTCCGACTTCGCCATGGCCCGGAGAAGACAACCTATGCTATGCTCATGCTTGAGCGCCGCTTCCAGATCGAGGAACAGATCCGGGCGAGGCGTGCCGCTCGCATCGCAGTCGGCCTGCCTCCGGACTCACCGGAGCCATGGGAGGACGAGAAGGAGGAGGAGCAGCCGGAGCAGGAGCCCCATCCGATTCCGGTGGAGGAGGAGGAGGAGCCCGAGGAGGAGTAGGAGTTGGCTCCGGCTCATGGCTTCAACATGGCGAACGCGGAGGCGGAGTTCGTGGTCACCCAGGCGGCCGAGATGACGGAGCAACAGACCATCCTGGAGTCCATTGAGGATGAGGCCTGTGTGGAGGCCAACCGACAGTTCATCCGACAGGAATGGGCGGCGACCGACGCGCCTTTGGCCGAACTGGACGTGGAGGCGGCGCCAGCTCCGGAGTCAGAGTTGTCTCTGCCCTCATATATCCGAAGCCCGAAACGGAGATAGTGGGCATCTCCGACGACAACAAGTAGTCGGAGGTGGATTTATTTGATCTACGTAGTACGTAGACGTTTTATTGGCATGGTTTGTATGCTTTTATGGTTTCACGTATAAGATGTTCGGATGCACAAAGAGATGTTTGAAGAGTTACCGGGCATTTGATGGGACTTATTTGCCAAGTTCGGATGCAGAGAGATATTTGAGGAGTGACCGGGCGTTTGAGGGGCCGGATTTGCCAAGTCCGTATGTAGATGCTCTTATGTACTTATTGTCTTTTTTTTTAAGTTTGCAATAAATGGGTTTACAACTTATTAACATTCGGAAATAGTAATTGACTCAGGTTCCCTGGGAGGCCAACCCCAGCAAACGCCCCCATTGCCGGGAATGCCATGGTCAGATGTCTCAAGAAGTTCGTTGTTTGCGGATTCCCAGCGAATGCCCATTTTCCTTCTTCTTTTTTCCAAAATATGCGTGACGTGCAGGGCTAGGTGTCAAACCCGAGACCTCTCGCAACAACGAGGAGGTCGGGAAAGGTGGTTGTTGAATATTCATGTTAAAATAGATTTTTATATATAACTTGACATTTTTTGAAGCCTTTTTGTTTTCTTAATTCGTCAAAAAACCCGATTTTTTCTATATTCTCAGAAGGGCACTTTTATTATAAGAGGATGCCATTTCTTATCATAAGAGGGTGATATTTTTTATTTATAAGATAATGGGATGACATTTTTATTTTGGTAAGAGCATGTCATTGTTTATAATAAGATGGCATTTTCATTATTTAAGAGGATGCCATTTTTATTATAAGAGGATGGCATTTTTATTATTAGAGGATGGCATTTTTATTATTAGAGTATGGCAATTTTATCTATAAGAGCATGCCAGATTTATTTATAAGAGCATGTCATTTTTTATAATGGTATGGACATTTTATTATCGTGAGGATGACAGTTTTATATTTTTTTAGAGGAATACTATTTTTAATATGGCAGTTTTATAAAGTAGGATGGCTTTTTTTATAATTCAGAAGAGGTGCATAATTATTTCTGTATAACATGGCCAATTTTGATACTGCTTAATTTCACATAAATCATGGCAAATCTTTTTTTTACATTTTTAAAATTTTCATTTTTTTGTGTACATAGAAAATGTTAGTTGGGCCTAGAGGCCCTAGGGGAAGTTAAAGAGGCATCTGTGTGCTCGATCGACACCGCACCAGCCAACGAAAATGTTCGCTGGTCGATTGATCCTCATGGGATGAAATTGTTCCATAGATCTCCCCACGGCGATCGTCAACCGGTTATTGACGTCCTTAAAAATTAGACGACCAACTGTCCATGGAATGATTCCTCGCTAGAAAACTGTCCGTGGAAGGATTTCGAGTGACATCATAAGATCCATTTAGCCATCTCGCAGTCTACATGCACAAAAAAAAAATAGTTGAAATGACGGGAAATACACAATTTACAATATCTATATACACACTTATTGGGGTTCTGGGTTAAAAGATCTACCCCCATGCCGAAATACAACACATATTTTTTATTTATTTATGTTTGTTAATATGATAACGTTCATTAGAAAATCGAGGCACAACAAGGCAACGTGCATCAACATATATAGCCAAGGACTTCATGATAAAATGCATGAAGCGTAAAACACCCCTCCTAACTCCTTGGAATGCAAGTGGTTGCTGTGATGTACTATATTTCCGTATAGAGGGAGTACCTCGCTCAAGAACGCATTCAATATACACGACTTCGAAGATGAATGTCATGCCCCCTACTGCCTTTCACAGGGGGAAAACTATGGAGGAGTTATGTAGAGTGAGGCAGGGTTTTGGAAGTTAACTCCTCAACCGGTTAGGAGTTCAGCTAGATGCGATTAATTTCTCAAAAAAATAATATTTTGAGGAGTTAATCGTTTCTAACGGATCAGCTAGAGTTGCCCTAACAATGCTAATTTTCTTGTGGCAATCTGTTTTTCCTTTTATAAGAGAATCTTGCGGCAATCTGTTTTTTTTTATTGAGGTGCTGTTCTTTTATCCCCTTCGACGTGATGCCCACGCAGCAAATGGAAATGCAGCCTCAAACAGCAGGATAGCTTTTTTCTTTTTTGAGTGGAAATAGCAGGCAAGCTAAGCCCATAGGCCCGCTAACGGCCCACATCCAGAAACGAAATGGAGGGAAAGCTTGAGAAGGGAGGGAAAAACTCTTTCCCGTCCCCCAAACGCGCGCGCCACGCCGACGGAAACCCTGGTCGCGCGAAGCCGGCGATGGTGGAACCATGCGCCGACGCCGCTGCAGCCCCCTCGCTCGCCGGCACCGACGCACTCCCCGCCCCCAACCAGGTCCGCTCTCCTCGCTCGCCCTCCCGGTGCCACTCGATGGATTCGCGGCCGCCGGTTTCGTTGAAATCTCTGTATTTTGACCTCGCAGGGTACGACCGGCGGCGGAAGGAAGCGGAAGGCCCCGGCGACGGAGAAGGCTCCGAGGAAGCCTCGCAAGCGGCAGGTCTGTACCCATCAACTCCCTCCCCGCGGCAATCTTGCTTGGTAGTCTGATTCGTCTGAATGTTGTGGCATTGCTTGGTAGTCTGATTCGTCTAAATGTTGGTAGGTTGAAGAACCGATTCAGATCCCTGTGTACTACGGGTGTAGAAAAGAAGATTTTTTCAGCGTGTGCGGCGATGATTTAGTTCAAGATTGCCCAGCCATGTATGCAGAAAACATATGTGCGCACATAATCGGGGAGCTACCGCTGCAGCCACAGTCGATGTCACTGGTGGATCTACAGCTCTGGGTCTTCAAGCTGTTCAGGCTCCATCCAGAAACACAAGATCTCCATATTAAGGGGTTCCTCAAACAACGCAAAAATGACCCATATGACGAAGAGGATCCGGACTGGTATTTGGAGTACTACCAGTGGGACGAGCATGCAATGTACGCTGACAAATACTGGAGATCCTTTGCCAATAAATTAAAGAAAAAGAGAAATGTGACTCAGAAGTTCATGTTGTATGTGGAATCCTCTGAGATCAGGCACTATGACATATTGCTCAAAGCCGTAAATGATGATTACTCTCGACAGGTGCCGGTTGTGTTGCCTGGGATGGAAAGCCTGGCAAGCTGCGAATTCCGCTTCCGCTACCTTAAGGAACACCTGGCAGTTACTGCTGAGGAAATGGCAGTTTATCTCACTGGTCACTACGGTGAGCAGGTTACTCCCGCTGAAGCGTGGAAGGCAAGACAGATGGCTCTGGAGAAGGAATTCGGTACCTTTTATGATTCATACAACTTTGCCCCGAGTTTACTTAAGGAAATAGCACGTAAAAACCCTGGTAGTTTTGTAGACATCAAGGATGCAGAGGTTTCAGGGTGTAAGGATTTTCGAGTCCTCCAGCGTATATTTTGGGCGTTTGGACAATGCTTACAGGCCTTCAGTGCTTGTCGCCCCGTGCTGTGCATTAAAGGCGCACCCCTATGCGGGAAATATCAAGGGGTGCTGTTGACGGCTGTAGCATTAGATGCTAATGATTTCTCCATTCCCGTAGCATATGCTATCGTCGAGTGTGAAACAAAGGAAAGCTGGCTGTGGTTTCTTAGTAATTTGGAGCGAGCAGTGGTTGATCAAGCTGATATCTGCATTATACATGACTACAAAAAGGAGTTGATCGACGCTGTAGAGAATCTTCTGAATTCCCGTCGACGTCAAGGGCTGAAAGCAGAAAGCCGGTGGTGCATGGAACACCTTGCTGAAGACTTCTATGCATACTTTGCTGACAAGAACTTGATGATGATGTTCAAGAAACTTTGTCAGCAGAAGCGACAACATAAATTTGATAAAGCCTGGAAGGAGCTCGACGAGTTGACATCCAAATACATGGCAGAGAAAGAATGTGGTGCTCGTGAGGAAGTGCAGCAGGGGTCTGTCAAGCATGATGATGAAGAGCTTCAGGAGCAAAGCCCAGCCAGCCAGCCTGATTCAGTGGAGGATGGGATGGAAGGAGATCGTGCAGATGACAGCAAAGGAAAGATAACAAAGTTCTCTGATTGGGTTCGTCTGAAACCAATGGAGAAGTGGTCACTGGTGCATGATCGCAACGGAGCAAGATATGGCATCATGGGCACTGATATAACTGATGTATATAAGAACGATCCTGTATTGAAAGGTATAACGTGCCTTCCACTCAGTAGGTGACATTCCTGCGCTTGGAAGAGTATTTCAAAAACACAAGTGCCGTAGCAAACAAAGCAATCGGCAACCCATCAGTTGGATTCCCCGAACGTGTCCAGGATGACATGAACTCCAAAATGCAGAAAGCCGAAATGCATCAAGTTCTTGGGGGTGAAGAGGCTCTGATATTCACGGTGAAGTCGAGGCAGAGGCAGGTTACTGTAAACATGAAGTCGGAATATACGCACAACATGGATAAGTCTAAAGGATCCACTACCTGTTCATGCAACAAGCCGCAGCTGCTTCACAAGCCTTGCTCTCATGTCATTGCCGTCTGTTGTCATATTGGGGTTTGCACTGCTGAATACATGTCCCCATACTACAGCCTGACTTGTCTAGGCAGGACCTGGAGTAAAAAATTCAATGAGTTCTCTCGCAACTACAGAAAAACAATTCCACGCTACCACAGATATATTAGACCATTTGAACGTGAAACACCAACTTGGATCCCAGACAAAAGATTGGAGCGTGCTTTTCCTGATAATTTGTTGTCGGACTGCGTACAAACTGCCGTTGTCGCAACTGAAGATGAATCAGTTGCAGACAATGAAGCAACAAAGACACACTCAGAAGAATCAAGAACCTAGCCAAATTTGAGCTTCTTTTATCATCTGTGAAACTCCAGGATGTTCTTATTTTGGACCCTTAATATGCGGTAGCTGCGGTGCTTTAAGTTATCCAATGTAAACTCGAAACCTCTAGTATTATTTACAGTACTTTCCATGCTGTCCTGAAAACTGAAGTTTATATTTCTTTTCTTGTCCGTTACAGTTTGTTACTCAGTTTCTTGCCTGGTTTATATTTTCTTGAAACTCTTGTAGTATGTTCAAACGCTAAATCATCCGAGAAGTCATTACTTGGCTGATGGCGTTTCAGGGAATAACATGCATGCCAGTTCAGTTGAGAAAATTGTTATCTGTAGAAGCACTTTAGTAGATTCCAGTTATCTAAGTATACATAACAAGCACACATGCATACACTCATGATTAACCAACTGCAGTAGCAAAGCTTGCTGGATTCTCCTGATTTTACACACATTATTCAGGAGAATTTGCCATGTCAAAGTTGAAACTATCGCGCACGACTCTAGTTGGCACTACTAGAGTGTCCACTAGTTTTAGTCAACAAACCGAGCTAGCTACCAGGCAGAGATCTTCATGCCGAGGTCTTTCTGCGCGAAGGCGACGAGATTCTCAATCTCGGCGTCTTTGACGTAGCCGCTCTTGTCCCTGTCGGCGTGGCGGAGTGCGCGGCCGGCCCTGAGGGTGGCGAACCAGACCCCCCCGGCTGCGGATGGCCTTGCGGAGCTCGGCCTTGCTGATCCGGCCGTCGCCGTCCACGTCAAACTGCTTCAGCCATGTCTTGAATTCCTCCACCGTGATCCCTCCCGGCCAGAGGAGCCACCTCTGCCCTGCCATGGCCGGCGGCGTTTGCAGGCTCAGAGCCAGCTGGTCCTTGACGACTGTGCTACGCAGGCAGGCTGGTGCATGGATGGTTCCAAGCCTCTCGCGGGTGCACCTCCTTTTATAGCTGGTTCGATCCACGTAACGTATCTTGTGGCTTTATTCGTTTATATCTGCAGGTTGCGAGGGGTCGGTGATCCGAGTCGTATCTCATTTCTTGGTGGAGTCCGACCTAGCTGAATTTCAGGCTTGAGTATCGCATCGATCTTCAGTCACTACACGCAGTGCAAAGGCTATAGTAAGCGCAAGTGTACATTACATTGTTCATACTGTAACTCTTTTCATCTGATAGGCTGCAGTTACTTCATTAGATTATATTCGAAAAATGTATGTTTTTGATCCCTCAAGTTTACGAAAAGTAGACATTTGGTCCCTCAAGTTTTTTGTGGCGATATTTAGTCCCTCATGTTTCCAAACCAGACACGAACCGTCCAAAACCAGATTGGGGCTGATGTGTCACTGGTTTTGACTCAGAAAACCCCAGTTGACTGCCACCTCATCTCATATCTCTCTCTTGATGCAGTAGCAGCATTTTGTCCAGCACCTCGTGCGCGTTCGGCCTCCGCACTGAGCAACGCACCAAGCTCGAGGTGGAGAATGCGGCGCTGCAACGCTCACTGTGGCAGGTCCTGTCTGCTCGAGGTGGAGGATTGTACGGTTTTGCGACGCGCACTGCCTCCGTCCTGGTCCATCAGATTGCCCAGGATTGGGCAGATGCCATGCCGCATTTTGCCCGTGCCGCGCTACTGCTCGACCTATCCATGGGTTCCAGGGACTAGTCGAGGCAAGGCAGGGTGCCAATGGGTTGGAGTTGGAGGAAGCATGTCAGGGATCCTGCCGAGCAACGCACCAACCATAAAACTACGCTGGCCAGCAGCGCCCCCACCTCGCACCGCTCTCGCTCGTCGCCCTGTTCCCGGGAGAGGAGCAGCAGCACAACGTCAACGGTAGCCAGGACGTAGCCGGCGGCATGGAGTGCGGGCACAAGGAGCACCTGATCCGGCGAACCCAGGCGACGGCCACAGCAGTGGAGGAGGTGCTCAACGGATCCAACGCATGGCCGGGGAGGGAGGCGGTAGGGACGAACGACGACCTCCAGATCGAGGAGGAGCACCGGGTGCCCGATGAGGGCGATATATTGGGCCCGAACCGCCCGATCTGCTCCGCGACGACCTCACGACCAGATCTTGGAGGAGCCGGGCCAGCTAGCAGGCGGTGGTGGCCAGTGAGACGAGGTAGGCGACGGCTGGATGACGATGGCACGAGCCAACGACTCGGGAGGAGGGACTGCGACGGGTGTATCTCCTCTCTGGTTTTGGAGGGTTGGGAAGAGGGAGAAAGATAGTTGACTTCGACTGACACGTGTCAATATGGGTCAAATACCATGCCACATCAGCGTGGAAACCGCTTCAGATCTGGTTTTGGACGATTCGTGTCTGGTTTGGGAACTTGAAGGACCAAATGTCGCCGGAAACTTAAGGGATGAAATGTCTACTATCCGTGAATTTGAGGGACTAAAAACATACTTTTCTCATTATATTCTTATATGCTTACAACAACTATGAAGCCCATTAGCTAGATTGGGGATACATTTTTCTCTCCAGAAAAAGAAAGCTTGGGAACAAATTTTAAGTTGGGGAAGTAGCAATGTGGTAGGGCCTGCCTGTGCATCAAAGAGATTCTACATTGACCGGCCAATCCAAGAAGGAAACATCAGGGAGATTTTACCACATTTGCTTAAGAATGGTCACAGTTCTTTTTCTCGATGTTATTTCCATGCCACCTGTCAACACTAACTACCATGGAATGGTCTATTAGTGATGGGTCATCTCCGACGTGCTTCCCGAACCGCTTGAGATAGGCCTTCGTCTCAGGTAATGCTTTTTTTTTTCGAGGATAACCCCCGACCTCTGCATCGAGCGATGCACACAACCATCTTTATTATAATACCGCATTACCGAAAAAGGTTTTCGTCCCGTTTTATATATAAAGCAATCATACAGAATGCAAACCACCCGACACCACACACACCCAAGTCAGATATAAGGGGCTGACGATCAGCAACACTACTCCAAAACACCAGAGCAAACAACTAATAGACAAGAGCATCGCTAAGGTACTAAGGAGCGCTCCAACGAGAACGAGTCACCGTGCGGAGACGAAGCCGAAACTCGACGACCCAGGAACTCCAAAGCGGTGCTTCCAAGAAAGAAACGACACCGAAGAGTCGCCACCGCCCGATCCACTGAATCGAGGTTTTCACCCGGAGTATCGCGAAGACGCAGGGCTACCGCGATGGAGCCTTCAGGAAGGGAACGACGCATGCACGCCGCCGCCATCGGTCTGGTCCGGACCAGACGAGGTTTTCACCTTGGCCACCACCCTCCGCCTCCGCCCGGGGTGCGGCACGACAGGAGAGTGCTGGCCGCACCACCATCAAAGATCGTCGAAGGCCCGCCCCATGCCGCCCATGCGGCCATGACAACGAGCCTGTCAGCACCCGAGCCGCGAGCTCCACCCACGAGCTAGCAGCTCCCGCCACCAGGGCCGCCGCCCCGCTTCCAGACACTCCGGAGACCATCAAAGGTGCGACCTTTGAGCTGACCGGCGGAACCCAAGCATCATTGGAGCCGCCGGTGGCCTTCCCACCCCGAACAACGATCTGCAGCCAGGAGGTCAAGGCCTGGAAGAGGGGAGGGGGAGCGGAGCTCGTCCGGACCGGCGCCCCCTGCGCCAGTGACGGGTAGTCGGTCTACCCGTCCCNNNACAGCCTCCCCTGCGTCGCCCCTGACGCCCTACCGCGGCCTCCAGCCAGATCCACGCGAGAAGGGACAGTCACCTGTCCGCTGGCGAGGGCCACCGGAGCAACCGCCACCCGCCGCCGAAGAAAGCCTCCAAAGGAGCCAGCACCCTGACCCGCACCACCGCCGTGACGCCGGGGCGCCCCGCCGCCAGGCACCATCTCCTGAGCCGCCCATCGGCCGCCAGGTCCGCCTCGAACAGAGCTGCCGCAGCCCGCGCTGCCCGCGGGGCAGATCCAGCCGAAGCCGCTGCCGCCACCCCGGCCACGCATTCGCCCTGTACCACCAGTGTCCGGCCCTTCATGCCCAGCCTGCAGCTCTGTAGCACTGCTACCGAGCACAGCCGCGCGCCGCAGCACCCCGGATCCGCGCCGCGCCGCCGCCTGGGAGCGCCCGCCCGCGCGAAGCCCCCACAAGCGAGGAGAGAAGGGGCCCCGCCGCCGCCAGCACCCA
>CBMN010765762.1:135-11261 GCA_000582825.1 Hordeum pubiflorum
TTGACAACCCTCTTACCCACGTTGGGTGCAAGTGTTTGCTTCTTTATGTGTAGTCGCTGTAGACGGGAGTTGCGTGTTACTCCTATTGGTTAGATAAACCTTGTTCTCTACTAAGGGAAATTATTATCTATACTGTGCCGCATCACCTGTTCCTCTTTACGGAAAACCCAAGGTAGATCACAAGTATCAATGATGCAAATTTGGATATGTAAAACAAGAGATTGTAAAATTTCACATGTTCAAAAAATGCATTTTACATCTTCAAAAAAGAGGCAACTCCAATAGATGATGAAAATTGGTGATATAAAAGTGCACCTTCAACAGATGATTCAAATGGGGATGTAAAACAAATTGAACGACCGTGAGGACGGCGGCGACGCGACGCGATTCGAGGCGGAGAAAGGACGAGGAGCGGCAGAGGGGTGGTGGAGGAGCGTCCGAGGGGCGCGTCCGAGGGGCAGTGGAGTTGCGAATCGTTGCGGCGGCGGCACAAATCGGGGCGGCGGAGGAGCGGCGATTCGAGTCAGAGAGAGAAGGAGAAGCGGCTGCAGAACACCTACGGACGCCCGCGACCCTACAAAGAACACGACGGTAGCTCTGCGCGCGTGAGCGGACGATGTCATGCTACGAGAAGAACAGCGGATGCGAACAACCGTCGGCGAACGGCGTGGCGTGCCTCCCCTAGCTCCGACGGTGGGTTGAGGCTAGTAAAAAGCCGAACCCGTCCACGACCAAGCCATTGATGGCATGGCGGCAGCCGGACCTCCGGCGAATCTTCGAATCGGTGGTTGCGACCATCGCTACTCTGGCGAGGCATGTGGTCATGGCGGGGTTGGAGGTGGACGGGCGGGTGGGCGTCGACGGCGAGTTTGGGCGATTTCGCCGGCAACGGAGTAGGTCAGCCGTCGGGTGGGCGAAAGCCAAATGAAGGCAGTTGGGCAGTTGACGCGCGCTGGCGTTGTTACATCTCCTGTAGGTGGAGATGTATATTTGCATCTCGAGGTGTTGTATTTTACATCTCCGGAAGTTGGAGATGTATTTTTTTACAGCTACGTCATCTGTTGGAGAGGGGTTTGGGGGCCTCGGAGATGTAAAAATTACTTATTTTTGCATCTACATCATCTATTGAATATGGTCTTATGAGTTGTTTCTTTGCCCTATGTCATGAAAACTGTTAAGAGATAACAATTCTATAACTTATACCCTGAAAAAATATTTGTATTTTTCGACTTGTGTTGAGTTTGATCCTCACTAAAGTGGCGAACTTATTGAATGCCCAGGGCTCCGGGTGGGACGAGGCAAAGATTGAGAGGATTTTCTTTGCTTCAGATGCCGTTGACATCAAGCAGATTGTCGTCGGAGGGTCTGGTACCGAGGATTATAGGGCGTGGAACTTCACTAAATCGGGCCTATTCACTGTCAGGTCGGCATACCACCTCGGGGTCTCTCTGAAAAAGGCAAGCAGGACACCGGCCTCTTGCTCTAATCCATTTGCGGATCATAGGAGATTCATGCTGCTATGGTCTGCCGATGTGCCAAATAAAGTTAAAATTCATACCTGGTGGATGATCTCCAATGGACTGGCAGTTGGGATGGAGTTGCATCGACGACATATTAAACAGGGCGTGTTTTGCATAGCTTGTGGGGGCGAGGAATCTCTAGTTCACTGCTTCTCGCGATGCCCCCACTCGGCTCACTTTTGGGAACGCATGCGGGAGGAAGTGGGAGCACAGTTGTTGGGCGTGGCGAGAGATATCGATTTGGCTCGCAGTATGCGACCATGGGCCCTGGAGTGGCTGACGGGTGCGACTGCGGAAGAAAGGGAGCTGGTGATGATGACGTGGTATGAGCTGTGGTTGGCACGGAATAATGCAAGAGAGTTGAAGAAAATAGAGGAACCGGCTTCAATCATCAGAAGGGTGTTGTGACTGTTGGAGGAATGGCGAGCTGTCCATGCAAAGGAAATGAAACAACCAGTGCAGCGAGTGCTGCAAACTTCGAGGAAACCGGCGATAGGATGGGTAATAGCTAATGCGGATGGAGCAATGGCAAAGAATAAAGGTGCGGGAGCGGGAGGTGTAGTCCTTAGGGACTGCCATGACGAGTTTCTAATAGGAGCCTGCCATTTTTTTCGACTGTCGTTGACCCTGAAGTGGCGGAGTTGCGAGCGTGCGGCCGAGCTATTGTGCTTGCTCAAGAACTCAATGTGCAGAAGTTCATCCTAGAGACGGATTCTAAGGAAGCTGTCAAGAAGCTACTGGATGTCAACAAAGATTTCTCTCATACTGGACACTTGATAGATGAAATTAAAGCATTGTTTGGAGCAGTTTATGAGCACCGTGTTGTTTAGGTGCGTAGCAGTGCGAATAAAGTAGCACATGTTCTAGCTAGGAAGGGTCGTTGTAAGTCGTTATGTAAAACTTTACTTCATGTGCCTCCGGAGTGTGCTCACTCGGAGGTCACCGAAGAGATGAACCATGAATAAAAGAGCAACGTTGTTCTTAAAAAAAAAAATTATGTTCTACAGTTTTCCTTCCGAAGGAAACAGAGTCGTTCTCGTTCCACACGCATACTGTTGGGTGGAATCCGTTCCGGACGTACATGCTACTGTGCACACACGCTACGCGCGGAGGAAACGAACAGCGGAACAAGCGCCACCGCTTTGCGGACCACGCGCGCGCCACTCCACGCTGCCTCCGCCGTCCAACCCTCCGCCTCTTCCGCGCGCGCGCGCCACCTGGCCGCACAGCCACGACGCGCCTCCCCTCCTTCGCCTCCACGTCTCCGCCCTCTCCCGCACCTGTCTCCCTGTGAGCACCCACGCGCGCCGTATATAACCGCCATATCCTCACACGATCCATCCATATCGATCGCAAGATTCAGCTGCACTACTCACCTAGCCACCTTACACACGCTCGGAGCAACGCGGCAGATAACCACACGCCTTCTCGCCAAGATGAGCCAGGGGCAGCAGAGGAGGCCGTCGTCCGACCAAGCCCAGGCGGGCGGCAGCGGCGGCGGCGGGCAGGGCCAGGGACAGGGAGGAGGCGCCGTCCGCTACGGCGACGTGTTCCCGGCCGTGACCGGCGGCCTCGCGAAGAAGCCCGTGGCGCCGCAGGACGCGGCCACGATGCAGTCGGCCGAGAACCTCGTGTTCGGGGAGACAATCAAGGGCGGGCCAGCGGCCGGCATGCAGTCCGCGGCCATGCGGAACGAGCGCATGGGCGTCGTCGGACACGACCAGGCCACGGACGCCACCGCCGAGCAGGGCGTCTCCGTGTCCGAGACCCGCGTCCCCGGCGGGCGCATCGTCACCGAGTTCGTCGCCGGGCAGGCCGTCGGCCAGTACCTCGCGCCGGATGACGCCGCCGCTGCTGGGGGAGCCGGTGGCGACGACACGAAGATCACGATCGGCGAGGCGCTGGAGGCGGCAGGTTACTCGGCGGGAGGCAGGCCGGTGGAGCGCAGCGATGCGGCGGCCATCCAGGCGGCCGAAGTGCGAGCCACCGGGCTCGACGTCAATATCCCCGGTGGCCTGGCCGCGCAGGCGCAGTCGGCCGCCGACGTCAACACCTGGGCCGCGCGCGACGAGGAGAAGGCCAAGCTCGGCGACGTGCTCTCGGTATGTCTCTAGCGTGTCCTGCACATCGACGCTATCAGTTCACACGTGTTCTTGATCCTTACGGTTGTCGGTGGTCAACCTGGTGTTGACCCGCGTGCGTTCACGCAGAATGCGACGACGAAGCTGGTTGCAGACAAGGAGGTGGAGGCCGAGGACGCGGCGAGGGTGGCCTCGGCGGAGACTCGAAACAAGGACGACAAGACGGTGAGGCCCGGAGGGATCGCAGCGTCCGTGGCTGCCGCGGCGCGGCTCAACAAGCAGGACGCGTAGGCAGGCCTCTGCCTAGTGATTTGCTGGTGCCGGCCGCCGGCCGCTCGAGTTTAGCGTGTCCTTCGCACGAAGTGTTTCAAGAGTCGAGTCCCTACTACTAGAGTACTACTACTAGTGGTACTAGTACTAGCAGCTTCTCAGTTTCCGTGGTTCCTAGTGCTTCTAGCTTAGTGAAGCCAAACTTCTTGTTTTTCCTAGAATGAGCCCACTCCTTGTGAAAGTGTATAATTCTCAACCGTGTGCTCGCTTTTGTTTCGATCCGTGATGCATCTTATAGTAAGACTATGTCACAGTTGCTTGCTTTTTCATCAATACACTTGCCTACATCTCCTCAATAATTCAAAGGACAGTTCACTATATAAGCTGGCATTAC
This sequence comes from Hordeum pubiflorum, assembly GCA_000582825.1. Lineage (NCBI taxonomy): Eukaryota > Viridiplantae > Streptophyta > Magnoliopsida > Poales > Poaceae > Hordeum > Hordeum pubiflorum. The sequence goes on from CBMN010765762.1 coordinate 4,401, forward strand.
ATACGAAACACATGAATGGCATGTTTATATTTGTATCGAAAAAGCTCGTCATCCTTTTTTTGACAAAGAGAATATATTAATATCACGAATAATATCAATTACACTCGGACTATGCCCAACAAGATGTTTTTGACAAAGGAAATATAGTAATATCACGAATAATATCAATTACACTCGGCATAAGACTAAGGAAATATAGTAATATCACGAATAATATCAATTACGCTTGACCTATGTCCAACAAGATGTTCGCGGTGACGAAACACTTGTATTAGCAACACTCTCTAACCATCACCGAAGACAACACACAGACAGCAAAAAAAAATTTCTCAAAAAACGCCGAAGGACGGTGATGAAGCACTTGCAGTAGCAACACTCTAACCACAATCAAAGACAACATCCAACCACAATCGAAGACAACATCCAGATCATAAAAAATAATTCTTCAAAGACAACGCCTTCAAGAAAAACAAAATTCTCAAAAAACAATTCTTCAAAGACAACAAAATTCTCAAAAAACAATTCTTTAAAGACAACGCCTTCAAGAAAAAAAATCTAAAAAAACGCCAAAGGACGGTGATGAAGCACTTGCAGTAGCAACACTCTCACCAGCATCGAAGACAACATCCAGACCATAAAAAATAATTCTTCAAAGACAACGCCTTCAAGAAGCACACCGTAAAAAAGAATTCTTCAAAGACAACGCCTTCAAGAAGCACACCGTAAAAAAGAATTCTTCAAAGATAACGCCTTCAAGAAGCACAGACAACAAAAAAGAAAACATGAAGGACGGTGATGAAGCACTTGCAGTAGCAACACTCTGACCATCATCGAAGACAACATCCAGATCGTAAAAAAGAATTCTTCAAAGACAACGCCTTCAACAAGCACAAACAGCAAAAAAGAAAACATGATTCTTAGAAAACGACACCTTTAAGAAGGACGGTGATGAAGCACTTGCAGTAGCAATAGTCTAACCACCATCGAGGACAACATCCAGATTACAAAAGAGAATCCTTCAAAGACGACGCTTCAAAAATCAAAGCACAAGCATTGTCTTCACCCGATCAAAGATCTTGAGAATGAAGTCAACCTGTGCTACCCCCTTCTTTACAAGGCCGCTGTTGCAAGTGACAAAAACCTGACACAGGCAACCATCACACAGGAAAAACTTGTGCCGCCATTCTTCATCGCCACCAGGACACCTCTCCAATATGACAAACCTTCAATCACAGGCACCATGACTTCCCCACCCTCCCCTTCTTCATCGCCACCAGGACACCTCTCCAACATGACAAACCTTCGATCGCATGCACCATGACTTTCTTCACCTCTGTCACTGTCATGGAAATCAATATTTAGACATGTATCATGGCGTCGTAAAAAAAAGCAAAGCTTCGCACCACTCCCTTATTGTCGGTGTCAAAACCGGCAGAGATTGGGTAGGGGGGGCCGAACTGTGAGATCGGATCGAGGGTAACAAGTGATAAAGAAAACAAGGTTTTTACCCAGGTTTGGGCCCTCTCGATGGAGGTAAACCCTATGTCCTGCTCTTTTTATATTGATGTTTTAGCGATTACAGAGTTGATCTACCCTGAGATCGTGAGATTGTGGGCTAAACCCTAGGGGTTATGATGTTGTGTATATGTATATTCTATGGGCTAAACCCCACGGTTTATATAGGCACCGGGGATATCTAGGGTTACATGGATGTCGTTTATCATCTATGGATTACATGCCGAACGAATCATCCTTTCCCTCGAGTGCATGCCAAGCCTTTGATAGAATCCAGAATGTCCACGCTTAGTCATAAGGCCTCCGAAGTCCTTCTCCTTGATGGGCCCCTAGTCCAACCCATGGACTAAACCACCTCGGTTGGGACCCCTTAGTCAGGGACTCCCTTAGTAGCCCCCGGACTAGTCTTCGACGCCGAGCATAAGGATCTTCATCGGACAATCTTCTTCACACTTCGGCTCGATAAAGGAGTTCTCTAGTAATCTGCATCACACCTTATTTCGCCCGAAGTGTTTACCTGAGTTCCGAAGACCAAAACATTGACCAATCTTGAAACAAGGTATTGAATTTTTTTTCCGAATCGTCATATTAATGGCATCATGCCTATCGGTCACAACTTACTCGAACCGCGGTTCGAGGCAACTCTTGGCATGTCGTATCAAAACAGAGATTGTGCCCCACGTTTTGGGGGATATCATCAATCAAGTATGACACCCGATGCGTCCACAACGGCTCGATCCAGCCAAAACTTGGCGACTTCACCGGCGCGGTTAAGGGGACCGTTTGTCTTTCCACCAGCCTATAAAGGCTTGGGTGGGGGGGTTAATCCCTTCTCCCCACGCTCCCTTACTGCTCTTGCATCAAAAACACCCTTCACTTCCAGAGACCACAGACTTCTCCGCTCGAGCTTCTCCACCGCAATGGCACACACAGATTTGAAGGGGTAGTGGGGCCCTTCAAAGATGGATCTCGCCACCATCGACGAGATCCAGGCAGCGGGATACATCCCCGCCGTTATCGCCTGCAGAGCGCCGAAGCCCAACCAGCGCGTCCCCACTCCCCAAGCCGGGGAGCGGGTCATCTTCATTTCCCACCTCGTCAAAGGCCTGGGCTTCCCCCTGCATCCATTCGTGTGGGGGGTTCTTTTCTTCTATGACATCGACTTCTACAACCTCGCCCACAACTCCATATCCACCTCGCTGCCTTCATTACGGTATGTGAAGCTTTATTAAGGACCCCCCACACTTCGGCTTGTGATTAAACACCTTCTGCTGCAAGCCGAAGAGTGGCGGCGGTGACCTCGCCGAATGCGGAGGGGCGATGATCAACACGCGCCAGAAGGCAGTGTGGCTGAAAGGTACTTATGTGGAGACGGTGAAGATGTGGCAACAAGAGTGGTTCTACATCACAGAGCCCCGCGCCGAGGACCTGGCTGCTCTCCCGCCCTTCACGGGGCTGCCTTCGAGGAAGCTAAACTCCTGGCAGCCGAAGAGGGTGGAGTGGGGTAACCCCGAGAAGATCTCTATCCCCCATTCGAAAATCCAAAGCTCGGAACCCACGCCAAGCTGGTGGACATCATCGACATGATGCTACACCGTGGCATCCTACCGCTCCAACTTTGGGCCAGACCGATGTGGCTCTACAAGACCGAGGACCCACGGACGATCCACCACTTCTTCCGTGCCAATATGAATAGTATGTGGACATCCCTCTTCAAGCCGAAGGTGACAAAGTACCCCATGGACGGGCCTGACAGCGGCTACTCGGAGACGCACGCTCCGAATCAGGTAAGCTTTTCTTTCTACCGACCCTCTACGTTCGAAGACAATTCTTCATAAATGTGATATTTCTTTCTATGTGCGGAAGTGGCTGGGTCAGGCAGCAAGCATAGACTGCCCCACCCCTCTGCCCGAAGACGCCGTCTCCTCTTATCTCTAGATGCTTCTAACTGAGGCGCCTTCGAAGCCCCTAGCCAAGCCTAAAAGGGATCTGGGGAGGGAAAGGAAGAAGGCCGGAGGTCTTCGAATCGAGGAACCCTCAGATCCCAAGTCCGGATCCTCGGATGAAGGGTCCGAAGAGGAGGAGGAGAGCGAGGACGACTCCTCACCTCTGAGGAAGAGGGCGGCGCTCGAGGACATCGTCGGGGTGGAGAACCGTTGAGGTCGGAGTCGTCTTGCGAAGGCGTCTGACATCGCGTCTAGCAAGGCCAAGGCCCGGATTATTCTTACCTCCTCGGAGAGTGAGGAGTCGAGGCCGACAGGCGAACGCCGCCGCCGAAGAGGGACCCCCTTTACTTCTTGTCTTGTGCTTCATGCAGTTTATATATTTTCTGCTTGGTATGTTGATACTCCCCTTCTTTCTTACCCATGTCCCATGGAACGGTCCCTAGCGACGAGGAATCAAGAGGGCTTCCTCTAGGCAGCTCATCCAATGGGCATTGTCCTTCCCTAGCCGCACATGAAGTGTTGGGGGAGGCGACCTCGCCGGCTCCACCCGTACTTATTACGGGAGGAAGTGCGTGCGCCCATGGCCGGAGTGGAGTCTTTGGCCACCGCGGACCCGCTGGCAAAGGTTCCTTCTTCTACACAAGGAACATTGCTGGGAGAACCAGCGTCCTTGGCGCCCGAGGGCGCCGAGATGACTCGGCCATCCTTCTCGGTGGCCCCTTCTCCGCTAAAGCAGAGAGCTGAGGTGGTCTGATCACCTCCACCTGCCAGAGGGCAAGTGTTCCAGGGGTGGGCCGAGAAGGTTGAAGCATCCATGGAAGGCTCTTCCATCCAAGCCGCGCACCGCACCATGATGGGTGCGGTGCTGCAAAGCTACCAGATCGCGGAGGCCGGCATGCAGGGGGCCTTCAGAGGCCTCTTGCGAGGCTTTGAGGTAAGCCACGCTGTTGTTTGTTTTTAATAATATCGCAAATGTATATAATTGCTAATAACTTAAGATACAATCAAGGATAGTTAAAAAGGTGATTGGTCCGAGGACCGTAGATGCCTAACCACAGTAGCCCCCAAGCCCTGAGTGAGATCTGAGGATCTTGCTCGGGGGTCTTAATAGGGAAAAGGCAACATAGCGGTAGCCTCCGAGATCTTGATCGGATGCGATGATCCTATCAAGTGATCAATGTCATCCGAGAAGTAATAACATCTTCTTGTTTATTATATGTTTAGGTTGCAGCTTCCACCTCCCATGAGTTGGAAGAGATCAACCGTAATCTCAAGATGTCCGAGAAGGACATGGATCTTATGAAAAGGCGAATGGAGGAAGCGACAGGTAAAATTGACAATCTGATTTCGCTTTAATAATTATGCATCTGATCTATCTTTGTAGCATTAGGATTTGACGTGCTTGTGAATTGATCCTACAGTTTCCTCCGCGGCGCTGGGGAAACTCCAGGCCGAGCTGGAAACAACTCGGTAGGAGACTGAGCAGCACAGGGCTACGGCAAAGGCAGGCTATCTCAGAGTTGGCCGTGGCAAAGTAGGCCGCGTACAAGCACACTGCCCGTGTCCAGGAGCTAGAAACAGACCTGGTGGGGGTTTATGCCGAGTGGGACACCCTGCGAGAGGAGAAGAAGATACTCTCTGCCGATCTCACCACGACGAGCATGGAGTGCAAGGAGGCTAGGACCCATGCCCGGGCGGATCGTCAAGTGTTCCAGCAGGTGAGCCAGATCGCTGCCGGTAAGCCCTCTCTGTTTCAATGTATTTTTGACGATAGCCGTTTCGCCAATCTTACACAAAACTGGCGTTCCTTGGAGGTCTTCACAGACCTCCCCCACAACATTGCGGACGCCTGCGCCCATTATGCCGGTCGTCCTGACGAGCCAGCCAGGAAGTTGTTCTGGCGTCAGTTCCAGGCGCCCGAGCACCCGCCGTAGTTGATAAATCAAATGAAGCAGCTGGCGGAGCTATTCCGGGCGGCGGCTCCTGTTATGAAGGACCTCTACATCAACTTGTGGCCACCGAGGCCAATGCCCAGCAGCTTGTTTGGCCTGCTAAACAGGTCGCGCGAGGCCAGCCCCCAGCTCGTCAACTAGAAGAGTTCGACCTGTCTGGAGGGCGCCTAGCGGGCATATGCGTCAACATGGCGCATTATCCGAAGGTCAACTTGCTGGAGATCACCTCTGGGTCGCCGACAGGAAAGAGGTGAAGGGCAGAGCACTATACGGCCGAGGTCTTGGAGGGCGCCAAGAAGACTGAGACCCAATGCTTGAAATCCGAGTTGTACTTCCAGTAGGTCCCTTGGTGTACCTAGGGTAAATTCTATAAAGACAAGTATGAATTAATTGTTCGATTTTTATCCGATGTGTTTATATTCACCTCCTTTGTGACTGTTCATTTTTATGAAAGTTCCCAGTCATCGGCTTCTGCCCCCTTGTAGAGACTACGCGGGGTGTTATCTTAGCACACCTAAATCCTTAGCCAACGTCTTGGAGCCATAGTGGTGATTTGTGTGCTGAGATGAACAAGGCAATCGGACCATAATGGCTTTATCCCTTTCACTTAGTCGTATGAGCTCTAGGTTGTGGGGTAGTTGAACTAGCCACCGGTGTAGTGGTGATCGGAATAGCCGAAGTCCCCCTGTAGCATCTTGGTCCTTATAGGAAGGACCCATCATTTATCACGGTGTCACCACTAACGGCTCGTTAGTTTTACACTGTCTTCGGATAGCTTGGCTTGTTTGAGCTTATCGTGACGGTCGATTTTCGGCTTTCTCCACTGAGGTTCTTAACCATCCAAGCTGGAAGCACAATCGCAATGGTTCTCCCTTCACACTCTTAGTCGAACAAAGCGGAATGTAAGAGGCAACCATAGGAGCCGGGAAACCCAATCATTGTCCAAACTCACGATTCGAAACATGTACATATAACGCGATATCCGAGACACCGAACAAACATCGGACTTGAACATGGGCTCGTCTATAGATCCGAGCCCCAGGTCTAAAACCGGACTCTACTGTATGTGGGAAGAAACCACCTCGGGCAATTTATGAGATAGAAAACAACACGAAAAAGTTATGTAAGTACCGAAAAAGGTCTGTTTTATTATTCATAGGGCCGATTTGAAAAGAGATACAGAGAGTATGGTAAAAAAGAATAGATAGGGTAAATAGGGAGAGTAATACAGGGTTGTAGATGACCGGGCCTTGTGGCCCGTTGCTCCCCTTCCGCATGTCTGCGCCTCCGAGATGTTGACTAGCCAGGCCTTGTCCACTCCAAGGCTGATGTACACGGCCGTCCCTCATGATGCCGAAGACATTTTAGAGGCGGGGCCGATACGTCCATTTTGCATCATGATTTCCTACTATCATTTATAATGTTTTGATGTATAATAATGCTTTAGG
>CBMN010765807.1:0-13397 GCA_000582825.1 Hordeum pubiflorum
GACTAATGCAATATTCTGGCCCATTTCAAAGCCCTGTTTTCTACTAGTGAATTGAGCCATGAGACATGTGCAGTTCATTTTTCATTCACTGCTTGAAGGTCTCTAGGCTGAGGGGTCTCTCACCACGTCTGTTCCCAGCCTGGTGGGACGGTCTGAGGATCCCTAGGTCGTTTCCATCCTGGGTAACGCCGGATGGTCCATGACGTGTTATACGAAGACTCTGGAAGACTTGATGTACAAGTCGAAGATACCGGAGCTATGGAGGAGAATCTACCTCCACCGACGTCGTCGAGTAGGATCTACACCACTGTTCTCACCATGGTTTTCTCCTCGGTCGGCCTACGCTGGACCGGCACCCGCTCCGGTAATCTTCAATTTGTTCCCCCTGGTAGATGAGTTCGTAGGTAGGGTTCTTTGCGTACTTCATGTAATGAAGACGAATGCAACTACCACTAATCAACAACAATTGCAAATGATTAGTGCAACTATCAATCATCATCACTACTTTGTCTAGTGTCGTCCACTTAACTAACAAGATAATGAAGACGGAGTGAGACATAGCTGGTGAAGGATCGCATGTCGTCGGCGGCGCCGAGGACCTCATCCCCACCAACCATTGGCTTAAAAGGGTGGAGGTGCAGGGCAGGTCAGCCACCATCAGAGTGAAGCAGTGCGCTGACAGGAGGTCGAGGATCATCCACGAGAAGGGTGCACGGGAGCCGAACAAGTTCTATCTGGAGGACATCGCCATGCTGGTCATCTCGGTTGCCTTTAGGCCAGTGATTAATAAATGGCTGGTCATCAACCCTCCTTGCATCGTCAGTCTCTATGCCAACAAGTGATGTGAGTTATGAGTGCATGTGCAGATGTTCAATGGTCATATAATGCTCGAGAGGGGGATGTGAGTACTTTTGCCGACGTCACAAGATCGTCCCTGACGATATAATCGTCCTGCGACTCTACGACCTGGGGTTGAAGGTGCAAATCTACAACGCCAGCACCTCCAACATTTACAAGGTCAGATTCTCAAGACACAACTGCATCGGTGACATCTGTCATGCCCTGTAGTCTATCGGTCTAGTTTGTCAGTGACAACTGCCTAGCTAGTTGGCATTAGATGTCCTTCGAGCATCTCTAGCACATCCCGCAACCGGACGGCCCGCAAAACTTTTATACGGTACCGTGAACGCTCCGATGGAACATATCTGGTAAACCCATCCCACAAATATTTTGCGGGATGCATTTACGGGACATGTTCCACGCCGTAAGGCTCGCGGTACCGCAAATTTTGCATAGTATAGAATAAATTCAGATTTCAATAATGTGAACCGAATGAAATCATAATATAAATTCAACATATGAATATAAACGTTTATTAAAGCAATTCACAATACAACAATAGTTTTCATTACAATAAATGTTCAAATTCAAATAATTATTACAACACCAAATTGTTCAAATCACAGAAAAATAAAAATGAATAAAAATGGGGATCTATCTCCCCCCATAGAGTTGTCCACGATGCTCAATAAGATCATGCTGGAGTTGGTTGTGTGAATCACGGTTCTCGATCTTCTAGTAGGTCTCAAGAAATGCAGAGATATCATCTGCGCCCCTGGCAGACTTCACACGGCTACCAACATTTTCATAATTAATCTCTAAGTCCAAATCCCTTTCATCCCCCGCCAGTTGAAGCAAAGCCGCGTCTTGCCGCCCCCTTTCTTCTCCCCGACGGCCGAAGCAAAACAAACCCGCGCCGCCCCCTTTCACCGACGTGCGCGGGCGAGCCCCACCGATTCTGAGGCTCATCGGTTCCGGAACCACCCGGATCCGCCAGCTGCAAGGCCGCGCGTCGATCTCCGGGGCGGATCCATGGCGCCGGCGTCGGCCGCGAGGCCCGGACACAAACGGCCACCCGCTGTGCCGAAACTTGGTGGAATGGAAGTGGCACAGGGTAGCCAGGGACAGCAAGGACGGGCGTGGATTTGCGATGGCGACAGCGGTGGGGAGTAAAGGCGCGAACGGAAATGCGTTCGTGCCAAAAAATGGGGGAGCCAAAAAAATCAAGCAAAATCGCGTAGATAGGAAGGAACTGGGCTCACACAAACGAGATCCCACAAAAAAAAAATCTGAAACGATTGATTTTAGAGATCTATTTAAACCGGGAAAACTTCCCATCATCCCGTAAACCGGTTATTTTATCGGATGAATGGGTTTGCGAGATGAGTTGAAGATGGTCTTGTACCGAAAGAAGGGGAAATAGCACGTGTGCAGAGCACGTTGGTGAACTCCCGAGGACGGGAACGGGCCCGAGGCCGACTTCCTTTTCCAAACCCAGCGAACCCGGGGCGGCCAGCGAGCCGAGGCCGCGCCCAACCGCAGCAACAGCTCACGTCGGCTCATCCCCGGCCCCACCGCCAATTAAACAACGGCTCCACCCAACCCGAGCTGTCCCTCGCTCCCTGCCAGATCATCCTACTACTCCTCCTAGTCCTAGTCTCCTCTCCTACCTACATACTACCCCGTCTCCCTCCCCTTTCTCCTCCCCCTGCCGCGCCCTGGCCCCGAGGAAGGAAAAAAGGAAGAGCAGAGTCCACACGGCAGAGGCGGGATGCCGATCCTGTACGCGGTGGTGGCGCGGGGCGCGACGGTGCTGGCGGAGCACAGCGCGGCGGCGACCAACGCGGGCGCCGTCGCGCGCCAGGTCCTCGAGCGCCTCCCCGGCGGCGGCGCCGACAGCCACGTCTCCTACACCCAGGACCGCTACGTCTTCCACGCCAAGCGCACCGACGGCATCACCGCCCTCTGCATGGCCGACGACGCCGCCGGACGTAAGCGCCGCCAGCCTCTCCTCTCCCTCCCTCTCTCCCCCCGCCATCTCCGCTGCTCCGCCGCGGCTCTGTTTTCTTTTTTCTTAATCGAAAAGGCGGCCGGGGCGGTGGGAATTTCGAATCTCTCTGGGGTTTTGGTTTCGTCAGCGGGGGAATATCGGAGATCCGGGGGAATTAATGTGCTGTGCTGTGGTTTGTCCGTACGCGCGTCTCCGCTCTCTGTCTGCCGCTGCTCGAGCCGGAGGCCTGCTGCAGGGCTGTTTTGGGGGATTGCTAGATCGGGTCAAACGGAGCAAATTGTTCGGATTGATTCCCGGCTCGCCAATTGCCGTCCGTTCGAGGATACATGGAGTCCAGGCTGCCCCCCACCCTGGATTTTGACCTTGAGGTCGAACGCATTAGATGCTGAAAAAGTGCTGCTAGTGTTTATCGCTTAGCTAACTCTAGCTGTCTGATCTTTTTAAAAATCCCAGTCACCTCGAATTGGACATTATTATAGAGCCTAAGCATTCTAGTAGTCTGGACAATTGTGCAATTTTGGCAAAACTCTGCTGTAATTCGTCGTCTAATCCTTGTATATGGAGTTTGGTGGGGATGGTGATGATTGTTTGATGTTCAACCAAGTTGTTTAAGCTACGGTGTCTCACTTGGCCTGCCTGGTGTACATTCAAGCTCTTTGCTAACAACAACCTGTCAAAAATCCTGTAGCAAATTGAGTCTATAATGTGCTAACCAAATCTATCACATTAAACATCGACTGACTTATAAAGGTTCATACCTGTAATTTTTGTCTCTGCAGCTTACTGTGTCCCTCTTGTGATTATTTATCGGCTAGCAATCTCCTTATGAGCCTCTTTCTGTTGTAGGACGTATCCCATTTGCTTTCCTCGAGGATATCCATGGAATGTTTGTAAAGACATATGGCCGCGCTGCACTGACAGCTCTTGCTTATGCAATGAATGACGAATTCTCAAGGGTTCTCAGTCAGCAAATGGACTACTATTCAAATGACCCTAGTGCAGATCAAATCAATCGTATGAGAGGCGAAATCAGTCAGGTATGATCTTCTTTTTCAGTTGTTATTTTCTGGAGTATAATATTGGAAAGCATATGTTCTAGAAGTTAATTGAGCTCATGCTGTCATTTTTAAATCTACTAGTAAACATGCAGTGGTCTGTGGAGTACTTGAACTGGCATTTTGGTTAAATTGCTAGTTGTCACAGATTTGCGTTGCTTCCGTGTCAGTTGCGTATCACCCAGTAAATTTGGCAGTTCAGAATGATACCTACTCTTCATTATTTTCTTGCAGGTTAGGAGTGTTATGATTGATAATATTGATAAAGTCCTTGAAAGAGGTGACCGTTTAGACCTATTGGTGGACAAGACTACAACTATGCAAGGAAATACAGTTCGATTCAAAAGACAAGCTCGCCGCTACAGAAGCACAACTTGGTGGAGAAATGTCAAACTCACGTATGTAGTCCTCTCCTATTAACTTTTGACACTCATTTTTCATTCCATAAGTTACTATATTTGGTTCATGAACTTTTGTGTCAATCTTCTACACCCACCATAAACTTTTCCTTAATTGTCCTGATATTCACTTCAATGTATACGAATTGACAGCTGCAATTTTGTCGCGACATTTGTGCAGTAAGCACTTTCTGACATGGTTATATTTAGGGTTAGTGAATGCAACTTTGTGGTTACTGTCGTACTTTGAGTGCAACAAAGACTGGCCTGTATGTACTTCAGTACTTGTTGGTTCTATCAATAGTAAAGCGAGCTATATAGATTCTGACATAAATTATCTTATGGTTGATTCAAAGACTGGAATTTGCTGTATGTGAATAAGTAGATGACCCTGATATGTTCTGAATCACCTCTCAATGAACTTGAAGCCATGTGCTATATGAACTTAAAGCGTAGGTTTAGTCTGAAGCTCCTCTGTTTTTTCTGTGCCAAGCAGCTTGCTCATGTAGTTTACATGACCTAACAGCGACTTGTATTTATATGCCAAGGGTGGCTACCAAAACCATCAGATGTTTTCTTTAGTCGGACGCTTTTTGAACCTCTTGTCAGCAAAATAAAAAATAAACATCTCATATATTTTCCTCCTTTTTGTTCTGCAGGGCCGCGTTGATACTCCTCCTCCTTGTAATAGTATACATCGCCCTCTTCTTCGTGTGCCACGGCTTCACCTTGCCGACTTGCATCCGGTGAGAGGGCCCGGGCATCATATATTTGTCTGGTGGTGTGCTTGTGTCCATGGCTTGTCTGTCTCCCAGCCCAGGAGAGCGACCGTTGCAGCACCATTGCAACCAGTCGCATTGCAAAATTATTTTTTGTGTGTAGAAAGAGAAAGGAGATGGACCTGCTATTTATTCTGTAATTGTGACGCCTTGGATTGTGAAGACTCCGTTTGGAACGTAATCGAGTGGCTTGCTCATTCATCGTTGGAGCAGGACCGTTGTGCTGTGCTCTGTTGTGTAGCCACCGTTGCTGTGGGTAGGTGGGTGGCTGGCTGTGCTACACGGTTTCAGCGACTCGTATGCTGGCAAGGATCCAACAAGTATCATCTGCCCAGGTTGCAACTACTCCTCTTCTATACCAAAATATAAGACGATTTTTGCAGGGAGTAATTTCTTTCGCCCGCCGTCCTCTTCATTTGCATCTACGTACCATCAGATCGTGACGCCGGGTAAGAGGACTTCGCCATAATCGGATCATTGGAGATGCTTCATGTTGATCTTGTATCATGCGATTTCGAGCATCCTTGCAGAGACTAGAACCGTTTTGCGACGCTCAAAAGAAAAAAAAAACTAGAAGCGTTTTGCGGGCTTCGCTGCGCCCCCAACACAAGTCGACCTGACATGGAGCCGCAATACGAGAGTTTGAGAAATTTGAAACGATTCTTATACCAACCTAACAAACTTAGTTTCTGACACCGGCACATTCACCCCACATCAATCACTTTGCATGTCATACACACAAATTAGGCGCATTGCCACCGTCGCAGCCACATAATTAACACATATAGGCACAACACAGTCGGGGTCGACATGGAACAAGCAACAATGATGGAGCAAAGCACCAAATTTACGATGATGCGAAGAGAAATATATCCCTGGCCCTCGATGATTTACGCTAAAAGCAGCGCTCGCATGACAAAACAGAGTTTTAGAGATCAAAATCAATCATAGAATTGGCCACTTCATTCAGCACTAATCCGTGCTTCGGTGCCGCCACCTCCTCCTCCTCTTACCCTCAACGTGGCCCGCGGGCTGCTCATCACTGAGCATGGCGTGGGCTCTGCCGTGGCTTTTTCCTGGACTTCATCGAGTGTGTGCAAGCCGGCATCACTGGTGCTGCTTCTTCCTCCTCCCCAAGGTGAGTTTCCCATTCTCTAACCTTAGAATGCATGGCTGGGTGTGCTGTAGATAAATAAATGGATGGACTGATGCGTATAACTCTCTCCATTCCTAAATATAAGATTTTTTAAAGATTCCATTACAGACTATATATAGATGTATATAGACATCTCTACTTATTTTGTTTCGTATGTAGTTAGTAGTGAAATCTTTAAAAAGACTTATAATTAGAAACTGAGTGAGAAGATACAAAAAAGTGTAAGTTAGAGAATGGATCGATAAATGCATTTGCTGTACATGGATTAGGGCTTAAATGAGTTGACGGATTAGGGTTGAGATGAATGCTTAGATGAATACAGGGATGGATCTACCTTCAAATCGAATTGATGGATTTTATGTTCTACTACTTGATTCACGGCAATGATACTCATCATATATTGATTTAGTAGCATCTTGAGGCCTTGAGTCACAATCTAATGCAGAGGGGCATAATGAGGTGGAGGAGGGCGAGGTGGCCACCCCACCTTGATTTTCTTAGGATTTGATTAATCCTATTAATCTCTACTTATTCTAACAAAGACGGTTGCCTGATGTCCCTTCGAACACCCCTTCGAGGGCCATATATGTGTAATCTCATCATCAAAAAAGACAATTGTTCAGTTTTTTTTTTCTCGTCCCCTACACGAAACACGTTATCAGCACGTGGCACTCCCCTCGTAGACGAAAAGGCCATCCCAACGGCAGTTAGGGACAACCCCGGTCATCAAGGAACGAGGGCGGGGAGGGACACTTCCACAGGAGGTGAAGCAGCGGCCACCACCGCAGCACCCCAGTGGGCCTCTCCGCGTGCCGCCGGCTGAGACGATTGGGCGTAGCGCACGGCGCGACAACAGGCTGCACACGGCCTAGAGGCTGGACGCGATAGAACGTCGGAGATGCATGCAACCAGGGGATTACTAATTTGGCATATTTTATTCATTCTGTAAGGAAGCAATGACTAAGGGCAGCAACCCGCAAATTTTCTACCGCATCCGTCCGCGACCTGGGGAGACTAGTCTGCGGATACGGATGTGGGAGGGTGAAATCCAACCGTAGCCGCATACATCCGTCCAACAACTCAAACCAACCGAACGAAATTTGTGCAAACACGGCCGGATTTCACGCAAACACAATGGATTTCATTAAATTTTGAACATATTTTAGCGAAAAAGGTAAGACTATGCGCACGTACGCGTCACGCGAAGCTCCACTCACACGACACGGATGCACTACACTAATCTACAACCGGCCACGGCAGATCCCTTTGTCTTTCCCATCTCCGGCAGCCCGTTCACCGGACTGCCGGTGCCGGGAGCCCAATAGGCATATGCTTCAGCGCAAAAGACGCCTCGCTTCCCCACTGCTCATTGGAGCGGAACCCCCGATTGATGCTTCAGCCGGAGGGGAAGCGGGCGTCGCCCCGATGGTGGTCTTCTTGGGACCCGAGCGGCGGAGGCCTCTCGTGTTCTACTTCTCCCCGATGATGGCGGCGGGCGCGGACGCGCTGGCCAACGACTCGTCGCTCTCTGCGCAACCGACTTCTTTCTCTGCCTGCATGGCGCAGCTACGCGCGCGTCGACGACGAATGGCGCGGTTGCCGTCGTGTCGACGTGGAGCAACTCACCACTCCTCATCGAGCTGGCTTGGAGCGGCGAGTTGTTGAACCATGCGCCGGCTTGGGGCGGCAACTGGCTCTGTCGGGCTAGATGAGGGAGGCGGAGCAGCGAGCTGCCTCGCTCGTGCTCGTATCCGGCGGGCTCGGCGGGCCACCCAGCCGGTTTGTATGCTGGAGAACTACTCTTTTAAAGCCATCAGAAGAGTGGAGAAAATGGTGAAGGAAGAGATGGGGGAGCCGCGGAGGGGTGCGATTCTTGCCCGATGTCTGGCCTTGTTTAAATAGAGGGAGGACAGGAGGAGCTCGGCTGGCGTTGCGTTTAATGTCGGCCCGCTCATGAACGACGTGTGGCCGGAGTAGGTTTCTCGGCTTCCCCACGGGTTCTTCTTGTAGGTATGAAAAGACTCAGACTAGAGATTTCATGGCCTACCATTGCTTTTCTATTTCTTTGCGTTCTTATTGTATCAGATGACATGATTGACATCTAGAAAAGTGCATACATTTTTGCAATTGATAGCTTTTCTTTACTTGTTCATATGAAGATATGTTTACTTATTGCTATCATACAAGTCAAGATTGCAAAGTTTATATTATTATGCTTGTGTGTTGTAATTTTGTTGATTAATATCTTTCCTTATTCCTTACTGACAATGTGTTGCTTTCAAATTTAAATGTGGCATATTTTGATAAATTGTATTAGATGGCGCCAATTAATCTTAGATGTCAGCGGACATTGGCAAACTTCACAAAAAAATCAGTGGAGCCTAGGTAAGTTTAACACGCTTTCTCATATTTCGAAGAAAAGGGAAACCATGTTAGCTAAATTAAGCTATTTGTTAGAGATGCATATACTTTGACGACCTCGAATATTCTGCATGAGGGTAGATGTCAAATTTCAGGTTAATTCGAGTGGTGATAACCTTCACTTTATTCTTATGAACAGAATTATAAGTATCAAGCATGATTAGATTGCTAAAATAAACATGTGTTCATCATCATCTAACACTTTCCAAAACAATTCTAAGGATGCCAAAATCAAGGCTATAGTTGCGTGAAAAGGTGCATCGATTAAATCTTACATTCCACATGGGCCGTGTGTACATCATTCATGGTGTTACTATTCGGCCTAACTTTGAAGAATTGTAGTGTAAATACATTGAACACGCATATGAGTGTTTCTTCGGTGCAAGGACATTTGTTAAGTCCCTCTCACTTTATTTTCTAACATATACCCAAAGCATTTGATGTCACTACAAGACGTTCGGCGGTGTCCAAAAAAACTTTCGTAGGTATGCATGCAGGCATATAATACTTGCTAACACAGAGATAATCTTGGTATATAAATTTGACTAATGTTATTTTATACAGACAAAGTTGGCATAGTCATTAATTATGGTGAAGATGAACACACTGGGTGATACCCATTTGCTGAAATATATAGAGGTCAACTCTATGGATATTTGGTGTGTAGTTCGTATATAATAGTTGCAACTCTTTTATACCAAATTAA
The DNA here is from genome assembly GCA_000582825.1 of Hordeum pubiflorum. Classification (NCBI taxonomy): domain Eukaryota; kingdom Viridiplantae; phylum Streptophyta; class Magnoliopsida; order Poales; family Poaceae; genus Hordeum; species Hordeum pubiflorum. The sequence continues at coordinate 9,367 of CBMN010765807.1, forward strand.
GCAATTATTTCAGATTTTTTCGACATGCTTACGATTTCCAAATATTCCAAATTATAGGGACAAACTTACAGTTGTCAGAATTTGAGCTGGCAATTTGATTCAAAACTCGTATAGTTGGTCAACAACTGAAGGCAATAAATCTATTGTCCTTGCCACTATGCTTCGTAAGGATTGTGAATACAACAATTGATGCATCTAACTGATTGCATATTCTAAGAAAGTGTATTGTTATGTTGAGATAACTTTTTATCTTGACCATAGGAAATATGGAAACTTGAAATTACACCACCATTGCATTCAATCCGGATCATCCTGCAGCACTTGCACTTGATGGTGAGTAGTTGTGACATATCATCAAATAGATATCAATTATTGATGATTGTTATTAATATACATAGACAAAATTTAAATATTATATACTAACTACACATACAAGTCAATATAACAATCATAAGTAATTGATTAATATTTGATGATATGTCACAACTACTCAACGTCAAGTGCACGTGTTGCAGGATGATCTGGGTTGAATCCAAAGGTGGTGTCATTTGAAGTTTCCAGATTTCCTATTGTTAAGAAAAAAGGAATTAGCTCGACATAACAATACACTTTTTTTTATAATATCCAATACATTTTTAGGTAGATGCATCAATGACTGTATTCGCAATCCTTACAAAACATAGTTGCAACGATAATAGATTTATTGCCTTAAGTTCTTGACCAACTATATCAGTTCTTAATCAAGTTGCCACCCCAATATTAACATGTATAAGTTTGCTAGCACAATTTGGAAATTTTGAAAATAGTAACCATGTCAAGATAGTATATATACAATACACATACCTCTCTAAACAATTTAGACGATATGTTCATGTTCATCATAATGAATGACTATGTCAACTATGTATCAAATATCATTACTCAAATTTATATATCAATATTATCTCTGTGTTATCAAGTCTTATATGCTCGAATGCATACCTACGAAAGTTTCTTTAGACACATCCGAACTTCCTGAAATGACATCAAATGCTTTGGACATGTTAGAAAATCAAGTGAGAGGGACTCAAAAAATGTCCTTGCACTGAAGGAACACTCATATGTGTGTTCAATGTATCTACTCTCTAGTTCTTCAAAGTTATCCGAACAGTAACACACTGAATAATGTACTTATGACTCATGTGCAATGTAAGATTGAATCTATGCACTAAATCGTTTCTTGCAACTATAGCCTCAATTTTGCACCCTTAGAATTATTTTGGAAAATGTTAGATGATGATAAATACATATTTATTTTAGCAATCTAAACATGCTTGAGACTTACAATTCTGTCCGTAAAAATAAAGTGAAGGTTATCACCACTCGAATTAATCGAAAATCTCACATTTACCCTCACGCAGATGCTACAAGTTCTGAATATATCAGAATATTCTAGGTCGTTGAACTCTATGAATCTATAAAAATAGCTTAAATTAGATAACAAGGTTCTTCATTTTATTCAAAAAATGAGGAAGCATGTTAAACTTACCAGGCTCCGCTGTTGTTTTGTGAAATTCGCGAATTTCCGCTGATATCTAAGATTAATTGGCGTCATCTAATATTGTTTATCAAAACATGCCACATTTAAATTTAGAAGCAACACATGGGCAAATAAGGAATAAGGAAAGATACTAATCAACAAAATTATAGCAAACAAGCATAGTACATATAAACTTTGCAATCCTTGCCTGTTGTCATTGACTTGTATGATAACAATAAATAAACATATTTTCATCTGAACAAGTAAAGCGAAATCTATCAATTGTTGAAGTATATGTGCTTTTTGAAATAGATGCCAATCATGTCATCTGATACAATAAGAACATAAGGAAATAGAAAAGCAATGACATGCCATGAAATCTCTAGTCAGATTTATTTTTCGTACCCAGAAGAAGAACCTGGTCTCTTTCAATGGCGCCTCCAACTTTCTTCTATAAAGCTGCAGTAGAGCTTGAACCGGGATTTCTGGGAGCGAAGGACAAGTGAAAAAAATGTTTTAAATTTTTAGAGAGCAAAACAAAAATAAGTTGCAAATGGAAAATTGATCGAACTTATACAACATGACTACTAATATATATGTGTCGTGCAGCTGCTAATGTAAATGAACATCTTTGAAAAGTGAAAACTGCTCTTTCCAAGACATGATAACTCAAGAATCCAAACGAAACCAATGTGCTCCCTATGTAGCTATTTGAGCAGATGGGTATTTCACTACGACAATAGAGTTCTTGAAATGTCAATGGTCACTACCCTGTTATATGAACAAAAATAATGCAATGAGCTGCGAATGTTTGAAATCGACGCCCGAGAGGGTGATTTTCACTGATCAGAACATAGACATATTTTGGTAAACTCAATGGACAACGAAAAGCTCCAAGTTTGCAACAAAAAAAAAATCTTTACCAATGATGGAGTCTATATTTCTTGCAAGTCTTGCGCTATTGCAAAAAAAGGAAGTTTACGAGCAACCACACAAGAGGAAGATCAACTCATAAACCGACACAAATACAAAACGTGAATAAGCAGTAGATGTTGATTTGTGAAGCAATATATGTTATGATTGTAGTGTAGCAGAAGGTATCCTCTTAGTCTCTGGTTGATTTGATGTAGGTCAAAATGGTTAGGCTTCCTACCTACATGCAAGTAGTTTTTCCTCCGTTTCTACCCTTACTTTTACACTTACCATTGTATGGCACATCATCAGTGCGTGGTGATCCTTTCGTGCATGTCATGTTGATCCTTTCGTGCAGGTCACATGTTTGAACCCCCTTTTCCCAACTACAAATTTGTGCAAAGGGAGAGCCTTTTCGCCACCTAAATATTGTTTTGTTATTTTTTGCACATCTATTATTTAGCCTGTTGCTGAACGTTCTGATTCTCAAAAATCAGTTTTTTTTGTTGGTCAACACTAATTTACCAGGAGGGAGCGGAAGAATTGGCAACGTTACAGGAAATACTAACTAACAAGCAAACCCTTCTCCCCTATGTTGCCTACTGATACTAATAGAGTAGGATTAGCCTGTGGTATTAAGGTGGTAGCTGTGAATAGCCATAAACTACGTGGAAAAGGTAGAAGAATAGGACCTATTCTAGGCCATACAGATTGTATCCATTGGGAAAATATAGGTTCGATCAAGATTTGCTTGTATGGAGTACCAAAAGCAAGCATGATGTCGTTATGAATATAAAGGCCCAAGGTATGGAATCCTAGAAAGAGGCTAGCCCAACTTTCCCTTCACCTCCCCCATGGGGGTGGTCCATAGGGTTCATAACTACCACTCTTACTATGGGGCGTTGCCTGTATGAAGCCATGCGAAATGTCAAAAGAAGGTCTTGACAATGCGCACCTCGTCCTGATGCAATTTAGTTATAGGAGAATTCCTTCATGAGTTTGACCCCTACAATTTTTAGTTCCTTTGAATTGGCTAATTTGTTGGATGCTTTATTTTGATATCTTGAAAATGAAAGCAAGGATGAGAATTGACCATTGAGTCTGAATGATGATCTAAAGCAAGGACGAGCATCAAGCAGGCTAAGGTATGCCTATATAGAGACCTATTTTGAAAATCTAGGCCAATTTACCATTAGCCATTGAATCCAAAGAATATTTAAAGAGTGAGACATTGCAAATGCAAGAATGGTTAGTTCCAGAAAAGGGAAGCCTCGTCATAGATTAAAATTTAGACCTATATGCAAAGGAAAGCTGCTATCAAAACATCAAGCAACGTTGGTTCAAGCTTCTAAGATGTACGAAATTACCGGGAGAAGCATATAGAATGCTAAAGGAAAGAGTTGAGATCCATATCTCTCTCATGCATTATTTGTCTTTGTTACATACAAAGAAAATGATGGGTGGGAATGTATGTTACCTCGTCATGTGGCAGGTAAGACCACTCTCTGTTACCTCTGGGGGAAACCCTAGATCAATAGATCGGATGACGGCGGCTCTCTGGTGTCGTTTCCCCCTTGGGGGCGTCATTCTTGGAGGTACA
>CBMN010765830.1:0-11375 GCA_000582825.1 Hordeum pubiflorum
TCGCGGGAGCGCCGCGAGAGGAGAGTCGAAAAAGCGCCTTCACTATGTGGTTGATTCATAAACCTGGTATTTTAGATACAGGGAGCATGGTTAAACCAAAACCTTTGAATAGCATAATACGAAAAGGACTCCTACAATTTTATATCAAAGGTATTCCCTCTGTTCATTTTTATAAGACGTTTTTGACAGCTGAAATTGAACTATTTTGGATGTTGTCTTAAATATCTAAAGGGTCTTACAAAAAGTGAAGTGAACGGAGGGAGTAGTAGTTTTTTTTTCGTTTGAGGGAGGATAGGACGTAATAGTTGGTTAAACATATTCAGAATATCCTGCTGACATATTTGGTGACATTGCAATGGATTATGGTCATAATCAAGGTTGTTGCAAACTAACCTTGTGGCGGAACGTGCCCACCTGGGTTCAAGCCTCGGACTTGTATTGACGCCCACATTTTTCTCAATTTATTCTAGACTTGACTAGTTTTTATTTTTTGAAGTGATATAGGCTATGTGACCACCGACATCGATACACATGTGGTGATTTCAAGTTTAACCGGCTCAGCATCTAGGAGGTGCTCATGGAGATAAAATGTGCATCCGTGCGTTTATAGAGACGAGGGTGTGTATAAATTTGTGAGTGTCTGCATTTGAGCCTCAACTCCCCTAAAATACTGCAGGGTGCACTTCAGTCATCGACATGTGGGCCACCCTGCTTCCAGACCCACATGTGAGTGATCCAACTAGTACGTCAGAGAATCCCTGTCAGCATTTCTGTCGTGTTTTGCAAAAAATGTTTATCCAATCAAAATTCAACTATCTTGATGTTCGTTAAACAAGCACGCCATAGCACAATTCAACATTTCAACGATGACGGCCTTAGCCATTGTTACGTACTTTGAAAAACTTTCCGCAACTTTCACTCGTTTTCTTCCCTAACCTAGACGGTCAGAGTAAATTCTTCCCTCCATACTTCACCGGGGAGCTTGTGGATTCGTCTCCCCTCCGCCTGCCGCTTCAGTGGTCGATGGAGGGGAGGGAAATCCCGGTGCCTTCGCTCCAGTTAGTAGTTTAGGTTAGTGTTTTTAGTCCTCACACTGCGACGCTCGGGCGGATGGTGTTGCTTCTTACTCGAGTTTGTCTTCCAGATTCTGATCCTTCTCGAGTTCGTCCGTCTAGAGATAGTCGACAGAGCTCTAGCATAGATCCCCACCGTCTCTTTGGGACGGTTAGGTTTGACATGATTTGATGTTAGGTGTTTCAAATCTATGCAAGGGTTCAATGACTACTGTGATTCTAGGGCGCTAGTGCATAGGAGCGCGTGCACGAAGACTTTTCGGCTGTCATCTACATGGTCAAGCCGACTCCCGTGACTCATTCTGGTGGCAGTAGTGGTCGTTCAGTGGTTTCGGAATCTCAATGTAGTGTTTGTATGTTTGAGATGCTTTGTATTTCCGGTGAATTTTTATAAATTATATGATGATGTTTTTCGCCAAGAAAAAAAGACTACAGTGTGAGCCTTAATGCGACAACTAGACGTTGAACCTTTTTTTGATTTCGGCTTGCATGATTATGACCTGTCCATATTGTACTTTTGTGTTTGGGCTAAACCAAATAAGGCCCATCTATGTAATTTAGCATCAAGATGATAATAGCAACGATTTTCTTAAATAAACAAAGCAAAATAAACATGAAAGAAGGGCACGTGTCAAAGTAACAAATGTTTTTTTTGCAGGAAGGGAAATAGCAAGAAGCACAAGAGAAAAATAATATGTTTTTATGTGAAACAGAGGATTTTCTTTTTGATTGTTTGGATTGCTCACCACATATGTCATGTGGTATGAAACAGAGGAATTTGCTAAGACAAAAAGATTAAATTTGGTAAAAATATGTTTTACCTTCTCGTAGACTAAAAGTTTGTTGCTAGGAAGATCACAAAAATCCATCATACTCGTCGATTGCATACTATTACCTATGTTTATGAATATAAGACATTTTGGTCGTTCTATTTGAATTGCCAAGATATCTTATATTGAGGAACAAAGGGAGTAACATTTAGCAACCGGCCCACAATCATCAGAACATAAAGCCTGATGTGCAATCAAGCAAAATACGATACCCTAAAATAGAAAAATACGTATATTTTATGAAAGGTTTGGTGTTAGCAATCAAACAACATACATATACTTCATGAAAGGTCTAATGCTAGCAATCAAATCATAAGTATAGTTCATGGAAGGTGTTAGACAATCCGTGGCACAGTTATCTACCGATAAATAAGTAATCACAACAACATGAGTTGGAGGGATGACGGTGATGGTGGAGCTCGATGGAACACATACATCTCCATATGAAAGGACATACTTGCCCCCAAAGAGCATGTTTTGTTGGGGGTAATTAGAGCTAGAGCATGAGAATTGAAGGGGTACGGAACTTTAAATCCATTGTTTCGTCGGGGGGGTTGAGAATTGAGAAGGGATTAGACATTGAAATTCATATTCTAACTCCCACCATTTTATATACGGGGGTGGGAGTTAAAAGAAAATTGTTGTAGTGAGTCCATCTTAGCCCTCCACCATAACCTACATTAACTTCTCTTCTCTAGCCCCACAGTAATTTTCACAAACAAAACAAGGGAATAAAGTTTTGGCTCAAATCTCCACACATAATCCTATCATGCATCATACAGAGGATTAGGAATAAAACAACTCATCCCATGTCTAATCTCAATACGACTCCTTGATCTAAACTCACACCCCTCTTCCAATATTACCCAACACATTGTAAGTGGTTTTGGTGTTAATGACAACATGACTAGTGATGTCACTGTGTGGTTGAGCCTATAAACAATGTATTGGATCATTCGAAAGCAAGCAAGCATGGTGGAAGGCTCCCACACATAAAGTGAAAAGAGAAGCATCTCGATGATTTTTGACTTGTTTGGGTCATTAGGAAAGCCGTATTATCATGCGCTTTGGAGTAAGAAGTGGGAATCAACTCACTTAGACACATATATTGCATCAACAAAACTCATCCAGAGTCAAAAGAGATATTCTATAAACACCCTGTTTTGTAGCTATTTTGTGTACCCTGGAATCTCCAAGGCCCGAAACATCCGGCCAGCCTTCGGGTTGTCCTGAAGCTTACAAATCTCAGACTGCAACTCTCGAAAGCCTGAAGCCTGCCTAGATGCCGTCCCCGTGGCCTGGAACATCCAGGCTACCTTTGGCCAGCCTCTGGGTTATTCAGAATCATGCAACACCAGAGTTGTAGCTCTCTAAAAGGATTGGAACCTACCTGAAACCTCCGCGGCAACCCGGAGCCTCTGGGGCATGCAAACTGTGTGTGTAACGGTTGGATTTTTGGGGCCACATATATAAGTCACCTCCATCCCACGAGGAAGGTGACGACTTCATTCATCTCTACTCTATTTTTTAGGAGATCGCCGTCCCTAGCTAACCAATGTTGCCCAAACTTTAGGGACAGCTCAAGGAGATCCCGGTCCACACTTTCACAAATGCGAAAGTCGAATCCTCTGTAGATCTTACTCAGAGGTCCAAAGACGGTATCAAGCTTTACTCATAGTGCACCATAGACAAGTGGAGGCTGAAAATGACATCCATTTTCTTAAGGATCTGTGTGTAATTTTTTGTTTTCCAATAATGCTCCAGTAAGGATTGCTAGACTTTTAATATATGGCCTTTGGCCTTTTGACAAAAAGTAACTTCGGACTTGGAAGTCAACAACTGGCCTTTTGACAAAAAGCAGCGGCTGCCAAGCGCTAAAAATGGAGGGAGGAAAAGCGACACTTTAACAGAAAATCATTTTGTGTACAATAATTTAGCTACTTTATCCCATGGAGCCCTGTGCTCCAAGCCGCCAACCAGTGGATTACAAAAATGTACAACATAGAACATACTCATTGTCGACACCCCGGCTGCTATTTTGATTGCACAAGTCAAGAAACACCACTAGTGTTTGGCACACATCATGGTGGGGTTCTAGTAATAACTAACTAGCTGTATCGGCAAAACTTTTGTCCCTTCTCACATGATGTGGGAACCAGGTCCATTCTACAATATGAAACAGCACAACCATATGGTTAATCATCCGAAAAGATTTTTGTCAGTGAGGATTGTGATTGGGGAGCACGAATAGTGAATTCATTATTCAACAGCTCCGACGACTGTGATGTGCCAACTGTTTAATTTCCACGCACCTACAAGCAGCCCAAAATATCTGATCCGACGCCATCCCCATGCTTCTAGCCATGCCCCCGGCTGCTCCTTCATTCGCGTCATCTTCTTCTCGAATGAGTTATATAAGCAGCAGACCTGAGTAGCTCCTGAAAGAGCTGGGCATTTCAGGTGCAGTTTTCAGGTTCAGGTATTTTCTCTCCTCCTCTTGTGTAGGTGGTTCTCAGTGTTTAGATGTTTGGTTTCTTCTAAGTTTGAGTAAAATTCTGTTCTTCTATTTGTTGATCATGTGTAGTTATTCCAGTGGAATTGGCTCCTTCATCGGTTTCTGAAGATGGGAAGTTTGGAGTCAGAGCGAACAGAGGTATCTCCTGAAACTGCACTTCCATTTCTTTAGCTCCTCCTTAATCTGATGCAGTTACTTAACTGAATGTACTTTTCAAGTGGAGCTCAAGGTTCTTCTCCTCTTAGGATTCTCAACTTGTGATCGATTGTTTTCTTGGATGATTTTCTAATTAAGATACCCCTGATTGTTTCAAACTTTCAATCCGTTATATGCGGTGTGGCGAGCAAGTAAAACTGGTCTGACATGGTTGTTCTTACTTCAGGCACACTTGCACGTCGACTGTGCTCAGCCACCAGCAAGAACTTGGCAGAGGAAATTCGATGATGAAGGCAAGAAGGTTGCTATGTTTAGCATGACTATGAATGATATGTTGACAATGGTAAGTAAGCATATGAACACGGACTGTGCCTTTTGGCTTTCACATTTAGAACTATGAATGATGTCATGGCATTTCTAAGTAAGCATATGATTATGAACAAGGACCATGAACCTGGTTGTGCTGCAGGTGCCCTTTATTGCTAAAATGCTCCGACTATACGTCAAAGAAAGCGCGAAAGGCCAAGTGAGTCACTCTTCTGTCATTTAACATTCAGCCAATCTGTCAACTAGCATGCACCTGCTGTTGAAATGTGGGTGCAAATTATTCTGCCTGGTCAGTAGTAGTAAGTATTCGGTGAAATTGCTGAACAATCATTATCCTGTTTTGCCAAGGCCTCGGTCTATGATCCTTTCAGGAAATGGATGGACAATTGCTACCGCGGGGTACCCCTCGGCGCACTAGGGCAAGTACTTTCTTTGTTTCTGGCCTTGATTTTGCCCTGAAACTTTTCCTTGGTTGTCTCATTCATGCAGCTAACAGAACCTCAGATGGCAGTTCCATTCAAAGCACATTCTCTTCTTTCTTTTTTTTCAGTGCAGGAAGCATAGGGAGAAGCTACAGAGGGTACTTTCAGCATTTTCAAATATTCCCCAGAATATATGAAGAGAGGCCTATCCTAGCCAACCAGTTCTCCGTAATAAATTTACACTTGCGTTCATGACTTGCAATGCTCAACAAACTGTGGAGAAACGTCTTCTGTTTCACTATTTTTACTTGTCTAGGCATTCGTTTCGCGTCCCGACGAGAAGAGCTACTCCACGGTGTTGTCCGCACCGAATGCCGATGTCCTGAAGTAAGCAGTGAGAGCATCACAAGCTCACCTGCATTTCATTCATCTGATTATGACAGCCAGATATACATTTACTGTGCAAATTTGCAGGGGAATAGATAAAGCCGGTATCGGATCGTGGGACTGGAAACTGAAAGAGAAGAATTGCACTTACCATGGCTTGTTCCCAAGATCATGGACTGTATATGATGGTACAATCCTGACTGACAGTACATCATTGCCAATGTACCTGACAGAGATATTTGTCATTAGTTTTGTCTGATAAAACCTACTAATCTATGCTCCACAACTGCAATGTAGGTGAGCCTGACCCTGAAATCAAGATCACCTGCCGTCAGATTTCACCATTCATCCCTCACAACTACAAAGAGAGCAGTTTCCCGGTTGCCGTTTTCACTTTTACGGTACATTTCCTTCTTCAGCAAATTAATCCAATCATCCCACATGAGTTGTTGCTCAACGCTTACCTTAAAACCTTTGATGCCTGCACCAGGTACAAAATTCAGGGAGCACACCTGCAGATGTCACATTGCTCTTCACATGGGCAGTAAGTGCAAGCCAACACTCTGCTCTTCACAACTGACACAAGCACACACCATCCTTGTGCTTATTAGCAAGGATTTGGCCCCAATTTCCTTGTTCATCCGTGTAGAATTCCGTGGGCGGAAAATCGGAGCTGACCGGGAATCACACCAACTCCAGGATGAAGTAACGACCACGACAAATTTTCGTTTGATGCGATGTGATAACAGGCAGCAAATCGTTTCGAAAAAAAAAAATAACAGGCAGCAAATCTCTCTGACAATGAGAATGTCCTTCCCTCCTTGGTGCGTGCAGAGCGCGAGACGGCGTCCATGGCGTCCTCCTCCACCACAGGACGGTGGACGGGCACCCTCCGGTGACATTCGCGATAGCGTCTCAGGAGACCGGCGGCGTCCGGGTCACCTGCTGCCCGTCCTTCGCGATGGGCCCGTCCGCTCCCGGCGGCGAGCAGTTCACGGCCAAGGACATGTGGGAGGAGGCCAAGAACCGCGGCTCCTTCGGCGGGGCGCCGGGAGCGTCGGCGTCGTCGAGGCCTGGATCGTCCATCGGGGCGGCGGTCGCGGCGACGACGACGGTGCCGGCTGGAGGCACGCGTGCGGTGTCGTTCGCGCTTTCGTGGTCGTGTCCCGAGGTGAAGTTCCCCGCCGGGCGAACCTACCACCGGAGGTACACCAAGTTCCTCGGCCTGGACCGAGACGCGGCTGCTGAACGATTGGCACACGATGCCCTTCTCGGTGAGATTTCCATGGATCATTGATCGGTGAAGGTTTCTGAAATTTGTCTCAGGATTTAGATTTCTTAAAGCATTCTTGTGTTGTGTTTGCATGTAGAACACATGAAGTGGGAGTCTCTGATCGGGGAGTGGCAGAGGCCTGTTCTGCATGACAAGAGGCTGCCTGAATGGTAAGAAATTCAGACCAAGCTCAGGGTATCACCGGTATTCTTTTCCACTAAAGTGACTAGTTATTGATCTGATCACTGAATAATTTCTTTACTGACTTGTGTCATTAGACAAAAATTGTATCGAGTTGATCATGGTTTGAGTCTAGATCAGGTGATAACATGATTGTTTTTCAGGTATCCGGTTGCATTGTTCAACGAGCTTTACTATCTCAACGCTGGAGGCACAATTTGGACAGGCAATGAACACTGATCCAATTGAACTCTGGAGGTCACATGTTTATCTTGGACAATGGCCCAAAATCTGAACTCTTCATTGTCACAGATGGGCTGCCTCCGAAGAAGACCAGCTTCGCTTCGTCAAAGCACGGGGCGACGACGATGGAGTCCTTCTCTCTCGACGGGTTCCACCCAGGTGATCCTGCGGCGGACGGTATCCTCCGCGCAATGGCGACGGCGGAGGAACGGACGGAATCATCGTCGGCGTTCGGCACGGCCCTGCTCGGCGACGGCGAGGAGAACGTGGGGCGGTTCCTGTACCTGGAGGGGATGGAGTACCACCTGTGGAACACCTACGACGTCCACTTCTACGCCTCCTTCGCGCTGCTCTCCCTCTTCCCGGAGATCGAGCTCGGCCTCCAGCGCGACTTCGCCAGGGCCGTCCTCCACCACGACCCGCGCCCCATGCGCACCCTCGACGGCGCCACCGTGCCCCGCAAAGTCCTCGGCGCCGTGCCGCACGACGTCGGCCTGGGCGACCCCTGGTTCGAGCTCAACGCCTACATGATCCACGACCCGGCGCGGTGGAAGGACCTCAACCCCAAGTTCGTCCTCCAGGTGTACCGCGACGTCGCAGCCACCGGGGACGCCGCGTTCGCGACGGCCGTGTGGCCCGCGGTGTACCTGGCCATGGCGTACATGGACCAGTTCGACCGTGACGGGGACGGCATGGTGAAGAACGAGGGCCGCCCCGACCAGACGTACGACTTCTGGTCCGTCTCCGGCGTCAGCGCGTACACCGGCGGCCTCTGGGTCGCGGCCCTTCAGGCGGCGGCCGCCATGGCGCGCGTGGTCGGTGACCGCGGCTCGGAGGGGTACTTCCTCGAGCGGTACGGACGGGCGCGGCGCGTGTACGACGGCGAGCTCTGGAACGGTGCCTACTTCGACTACGACAACAGCGGCGGCACGAACAGCAAGTCCATCATGGCCGACCAGCTCGCCGGGCAGTGGTACGCGCGCGCGTGCGGGCTGGAGCCGATCGTGGAGGAGGAGAAGGCCCGCAGCGCGCTGGGGACGGTGCTGGACTACAACGTGATGCGCGTGCGGGGCGGCGCGGTCGGGGCCGTGAACGGGATGCGGCCGGACGGCACCGTGGACACGTCCTCGATACAGTCCAGGGAGGTGTGGCCCGGGGTCACCTACGGCGTGGCCGCCGCCATGGTCCACGAGGGCATGCCGGAGGCGGCGTTCCGGACGGCGAAAGGCGCGCACGACGCTGGGTGGGGCAGGGACGGGTTCGGGTACGCGTTCCAGATGCCGGAGGCGTGGACGGCCGACGGCGGCAGCGGGTACCGGTCGCTACACTACATGCGACCCCTCTGCATCTGGGCGATGCAGTGGGCGCTATCGCCGCCGGAGCTCCACAGGAACGTCGGGGTGCTGCCGGGCTCGGCGTCCGCCTTAGCGTCGCCGGCGGAGGTGGTCCTTGCGCGGGAGAAGTTCGACAAGGTGGCGAGCATGCTGAGGCTGCCGGAGGAAGAACAGCACAAGGGATATCTCAGAGCTCTGTACCAAATTCTCCGGCAGATGCTGCTGCCGGCATCGTGATTCTATGGGTGGAACTTCCAACTTCACAAACGATTCTTATACTCTAGAGATGCACCTTGCCGTCCCGATTGCTTCACATCACCTCTCCAGCAATCCTTAATTTTCCATGGAGTCATCTGTCGCAAAAGATTCAAAGTAAAGTGTACTGCAGTTCACTGAGCTTGTTCTCTTTGATACTTGTTCAGAATTGACTGAAATTCTAAAATTACACTACTATGAATATACTTGATTTTCTGTAATTGTTTCAGATTTTTCTGAGCATTTCAAAATTTCGACCAAATTTTGAACATATTTGGATAGAAATTTGAAATCTTGTTTTCCCTTTCGTTCCGTGTTCAGAAATTGGCTGAAATTTGAACAGTACACTACTATGAATATATTTGATTTTCTGTAATTTTTTCAGATTTTTTTTGGGCATGTTGGTTTTTAGAAAAAAATTGAATTTTTGGTCATTCAAACAAAATTGCATGGGCTGCTAACATTTATTTTTGTTTGGGGTATTTTTGTCATTTTCACCCTCTTATTTTTGTCATCTCTGGACCTCCAGGAAGAAACCAGAGCTATAAGGCAACGCGCCGTGCTACTGTTAGTGTTAAGTAAATGGGCTACGACCTACTTGAAGCACCTCAAGCAGGGTTTTTCTTTTCTTTTTCATTTGTTTCTTTTCTTTTTTTTTCTTCTCTGTTTTTTTTTCATTTGTTTCTTCAGTTATTTTTCATTTCTTTTTTCTATTTGTTTATTTTGTTTCTTTTTTTGGTTTTCTTTGTTTCTTTTCGGATTTCATTCTATATTTTTTGTATATGTGAACAAAAAAAAATCTTTTACAAATTTATAGCATTTTTCAAAAGCTTGGTTAACATTTTTCTTTAACATATGATCAAAAAAATCTATAAAATTTCAACATTTTTTTAAAAGCTTGATTAACAGTTTCCAAATAAAAGATCAATATTTTTTAAAGCTTTTACTGAGAAGGAAGTTTATGATGCTTTATTTCAAATAGGACCGCTGAAAGCACCTGGGCCCGACGGGTTTTCGGTGCGATTTTTTCAGCGAAACTGGTTAGTCCTAAAGGAGGAAGTAATCGCTGCAGTACTAAATTTCTTTGAAACAGGATCTATGCCGGCTGGAGTTAATGATACGACTATTGTGTTGATTCCAAAGGTGCAACATCCAGTTTGCCTAAAGGATTTTTGACCAATGTGATTTACAAAGTTGTGTCAAAGTGTATGGTTAATAGGCTGCGGCCTTTTTTGTGCGATCTCATTTCTGAAAAATCAAAGTGCTTTCATTCCCCGACGACTTACTTCTGACAACACAATTATAGCGTTCGAGTGCATTCATCATATTCAATCGCCGAAGGTGGGCCCCCCTGATTTTTGTGCATATAAGCTGGACCTATCTAAAGCTTATGACCGAATTGATTGGGATTTCTTGGAGATGGCCCTCCTCAAATGGGGCAACTCTCGGCAGTGGGTTTCTCATGTGATGGCTTGTGTGGGCCCGGTTAAATGTTAAATTTTCTGGTAAGTTCAATGGCAAGCTATTGGAATCCTTCTCTCCATCGAGAGGTCTTAGACAAGGTGATCCATTATCCCCTTGAAGAAGGACTTGCTCTTCGATTTGAGGTTCGGCGACGTGGGTGCGGCGACCACGAGAACGACATGGGAAAGTATGGTGGGTGCCACGGTCGTTCAAGTGGAGGCCAGATTCTGTCGGTGTGGCCGAGGCGGCGGCGCGAAGGTGTGCTATATCGGGATGGGACGAGCGCCGACCGAATCAGTCGGCGTGGCTACGGTGGCGACTCAGATGTGGTGGAGTGGAATGGAGTTGTGCGGCGACCGATCCGGTCAGTGCAGCGGACGGCGACGACGAGGAAGGGTTGATCCGGTATCGGTGTGAGATTTGCTGGATTTGGAGACGGACGCAGGGATGGGGAGGTAAAACTTCAATGCGGCGACAGGTAGCCCGCGCAGCTGCTCTTTGTTTTGCGGCAACAACCTAATTGCTACAAATTTGCAGCACTTGATGCTATATTTTGCAGCTGACCTAGACATGGAGTAATTTTTTTTGCAGATAGGGTAGTTGCTGAAGGCATGTTTTTGCCCCCCTTTGCCGTAAAACGGAGATGCTCTAAGACCGGTCACAATCGGAGTAGATTCAACAGTAACATAGAGTCCAACTCGACAAATTTGCCTATGTGGCAATGAGTTAACGAGGAGAGAGCTAATTTGAGTAACTTAGCTAGTTATTGTAACATCACGTATCCTAATACAACTAGTAGAATGCCCGAGCGTTACCACGGGCATTTTCAAAATATTTACTGGTTGTATATATAAGCATTAGGCATGTCAAATTTCACCTTGACATAGAAAGTGGGTCTAAATTTCAAGCCTTACAA
>CBMN010765859.1:0-10435 GCA_000582825.1 Hordeum pubiflorum
GAAGTGTGTATGCTATTTATTTTTAGTTCTCTTTCTCTCTTTTTTTCACATTTTAATTCATGAGTGATTATTAAAATTTATGAACATTAAAAACACAAACATTTTCAAAATGCACATTTTTTAGATTCATTAATATTTATTAATTTTTTGGATATTTTTAAAGTTTTGTGAATATTTTTCAAATATGAGAACTTATTTAATTTGCGAACATTTTTTGAAATCCATGAATATATATTAAATCATGAACATTTGGTAATTTCATGGTTTTTTCTATTTTGTTATTTTCTTCAAAATCCTTGAACATCTTTTAATTCAGCTAACTTTTCCAGAAAAGAAGATAGCCGATTCTTTTTCCGAGTTAGCGACTGGGCAAGCGGAAAAAACTAAATGAGCGAGAGGAGCAAGGAGCCAAACTAAGCAAATGAGAGCTTTGTGGGCCGCCCGATGTTAGTGTTGCAACACCAATTCCATTGTTATAGCGTTGAATGCTCATAATAGGCTCGATCAATCACCACCAGCCTGACACCACGTGTAAAGACATCCCAACCACACATCAAATAACTTCACTCTCCTCTCAAAACAAATATTATCTTCAATGGCAACCGAACACGATATACGAACCAAAAAACACCCCGATTACATAACTAAAACATAAGCTAACACAAATAAAACCAAAACAAAACAACCGATCGTAGTAATCTATTATATATAAAATAGTTTTTTTTTTTGCAGGGGAGAGATAAACGAGTTAATCCAACAAATGAAGAACAACGCAACAAAGCGCACGCTAGCCTCTAGTATCTTTTACATCCACTATAAACGCTATATCTTTTACAAAAGATAACACGTTTAGCTTCACTCGCCAAAGCCACAAAATTGGTACACTACACTGTCCACATGTAAAACTCATTTGATGACTCATGTCATTTTATCCCCTACCAGCTTATACAAGACTACAAAACCAGTTCCAGGAAGCAATTAAACTCGGCGTACAAAAAACAACAAATTGAGTTTCACACGCCGAAGCATAGCTCCATGCCAATCCTTGACATGTAAAGGGAAATTTATGAGTCATCAATGCTCTGCTGATGCCGTTTGTATTACCAATTAGTACAACGAAAACAAAATCCAAGATAACAAAACCAGTTTTCAGGAAACAATAAGATCGAGTGCGGGACATGCCAATCTGATTACAAGATAACAAAATGATTTTCACAAAAAGACACAATCCAGATATACGCTTGACATGTAAAGTGATCAATGATGAGTCATATGGATTATCGAGGGCAGGCACGAGCTGACTGACATCTACACGATATGTGTTGAAAAGTATATTTGACGACCATCCAAGATTGGACTTGTAGCGCCACCTAACACAAGAGTGTCCAGGATCAGTTGGAAAAGCACCCAAAAGCTTTAGCATAAGAACCTAGGAATGCAATGCACAAAATGATGCCATGGTAGCTATAAATAGGCCTGCACCATGAAGACCCTCACTCATCACCTTTTAGACAAACATAGACATCAAAGAAAACTTGTAGCCAGCCACCATGAAGACCATGTTCATCCTCGCTCTCCTCGCCTTCGCAGCGACCAGCACCGTTGCCCAGCTGGACACTACCTGCAGCCTGGGCTACGGGCAATGCCAGCAGCAGCCACAGCAGCAGATGAACACATGCGCTGCTTTCCTGCAGCAGTGCAGCCGGACACCATATGTCCAGTCACAAATGTGGCAGGCAAGCGGTTGTCAGTTGATGCGGCAACAGTGCTGCCAGCCACTGGCCCAGATCTCCGAGCAGGCTCGGTGCCAGGCCGTCTGTAATGTGGCACAGGTCATCATGCGGCAGCAGCAAGTGCAAAGTTTCGGCCAACCTCAGCAGCAGGTTCCAGTTGAGATAATGAGGATGGTGCTTCAGACCCTTCCGTCGATGTGCAGCGTGAACATCCCGCAATATTGCACCACCACCCCGTGCAGCACCATCACCCCCACCATCCAGAGCATCCCCATGACAGCTACCTGTGTCGGTGGTGTCTGCTAAGATCTGTGATGTGCTAGCTAGATCGATCACCGTTTAGTTGATCGATGAAGAGTTAAAAAATAAAAGTGCCATACATCATCATGTGTGGCCAGTACTATTGCAACTTGGAAATAACAGACCTATGTTTCTGAATAAAGCTTTTGTTTGAATAAAATTGCATGTTTTGCATGATAAACGAAATCTCGGAAGCCTCTCACCTTACTGAACCTTGTTACATGGTGGAGTTACCCCTCTGCAGCAGGTTTAGTGAGACAATGAGCATGGTGCTTCACACCCTCCCGTCGATGCGCAGCTCATATATCTCGGATTATTGCTCCACCAGCCCCCTACAGCATGCCTGTGGCCACTACCTGTGCTGGTGGTGGCTGCTAAGATCTGTGCTGTGCTAACTGGATCAATACGTGTTCAGTTGATCAATGAAGTGTCGACAAAATAAAAGTGACACATATCATCGTGTGTGACCAGTACTATTGCAACTTGGAAATAACAAACATCTGCTCCTGAATAAAGCTGTTGGCCAAATAAAATTGCATGTTCTGTACGGTAGATGAAATATCAGCAGCATCTTACTGGAATGAACGATCACTCTATACTGTATGCCTCCTATTATATCAGAAGAAATTCAAAACATGAAAAGAGAAATAATAGAGGCAAAAGGAACATAGGAAAAGAGACCAGATCAAAGAGCACACATCCACAAACATGTATGCGCAATATAAAGTACCGTATTCAAAACAGTGTTGGCATATTCACAATGTGCTTTCTTGTCCAGTCACAGAATTAATGTCAACCAAGCTGCTACATAAGAATTCTATTAATCCCCATAGAGCCAGTGCAGGACGATCACTTCCCGGAGATAATATAGATAAATATTCTTGTACACAATACATTTGCCAAGTCAAGAAACCATGGGAGTTACAGAACCTAGTGGCTAACTGAATGAATAATATAAAAGCAGGAATTGACAGGACTGGCATTGTGAAAGACTAAGAAAAGCCCTGCAACTGCAACAAGCAACGATGGCCAATCACTGGTCAACCCTGTAAACCAAACTGGGAAGCACCCAGAGGCTATTTAGTGGACTGCAATGGGCAGTGGCTGCGGAACTGAATGACATACGGTGAGTCGAGCTGGGCACCGGCTGTCCAACCTCTATTGCAGTCCATGGTTCATCAAAATCTTCTGATTTTGTTGGAACGTAAATATAGTTACTCTTTCCTCCCCATCTTTCGGGGTTCATGCAAGAAAATGTAGGGTTTCTCCTATCATTGGTAAGGAATAGAGCCCAATTGTCCAACTTATCCATCTTCACCCACTTAGCTGGTTCAACCGAGAAGTCGAGGCGGAAGACTTGAAAGGTGCCAGGGAAGCCAAACAGTTGGTCCATGCTTACTGAGAGATCAACCAAGAGAAGCATGTCACCACAGACCACCAACCACGGCTTAGAATGCAGGCCTACGAACATGCTCTCTTCCCACATAACTGCTACTTCCTGCATGCTGAGCTCAGGTGCTATGCGTATGGTATGTAGCCTTTGAACAAAGTCCATGGCAAACATCTGGCCTTTGAAGAACACAATCTGATGGATGAGTTCACCATCAAAAGGGTGCTCTGTCCAAGAATTTGTTCCAACCTGCCACTGGAGCATGGAGATCCTCGAGAAAAGGATGAGACGCGAACTGGGCGAATTCAGTGGAGCCATAAGGATGCCAAGGTAGATCAAAGTGTTGCTCTCAGATCGGAATTTTGGCGGCTTCACCTTAGAGCCAGTGTACACATCGACGAGATGACAGTGTCTCCTATCAGAGAAGATAAGATAACCATATGAGCAGCCCAGATAGCGCATGGGATGTGGAGTAATTCCAGGTGCTGAACAACGATGGGATACACTTTTCTTAGAAGGATCGACAAGCTGCGATTTCCGATCAGAGTTGTAACTCTCTTGGCTTATATCTGGCTTGAGGTGGAGAGGTGGGAAGCTGAAGGTATATACAGATGGGAAGGAAGAGGTTGCAGCGTGCCATGACTGGCAGGTGCCACTGAAAGCAAGGAAGTCATGAAATGAGCTAATGAGAGAAATGATTTGGTGGAGCAGGCTGTCTAGAAGGTTTTCCCAGACATGAGATCCCGACGAGGGTGAGGAAATGGATCCAGAGGCTTTACAGATTTTCTTAGAGGGACTCATTGCAACAGCAGCTTCCCTGTCATGGAGAAAATTCAAGGGTCAGAAGAAAGAACTCAAATATAACAGAGATATAGCTAGTAATTTATTAGAAATGTGGTATATATGCTCTTGCTGCACACTAAGGCAAAAAAACATGACCATTTAACTGAAAAAAAATATTTTCGAGAAAACGCAAAGAGACATTTGTGTTTCTTTTAATTGAAAATGCAGAGTTTGAGTTACAACCCTCCTAAGAGAAAGAACAGGTGAACAAAAACAGTGAACTAATGTACATCCCTGATTCCGAACAAAAATATTGTCATTGTGAGATGTATTATATCAATAATTTAATATGAACACTGATGGCTCCTTTGTTGAGGCTACGGGGCTGGGGCGTGCTGGTGCTTTAGCAAGGGACCGTAATGGTGTGGTATTGCTTTCTACCTGGAGAAATAAAAGTATGTGTTCTGAGGTCAAGGAGGCTGAAGCTCTGGGTGAAATGGACTATGCCGTTAGGGAGGTGCTGCCAAAAAATTCAGAGGACAGATCCTGCCGGGACTTCTACTACAGTGAGACAGAGAGAGTGACAGAGTGCAGGCTGCGTGTACATGATTGCAAGAGAGAGCAATGGAGCAGCCCACCGTCCAGCAAATCATGGTAGAACAAATTATCACCAAGGAACAAACGAGTAAATTAAGTTTCCCCTTCGATTGTAACAACCGTTCTACATGATACAAGCTCTCTTTTCCCTAAATGAAAAGATAATGCATATCAATATGCTAAACTTTAACCAAAACAGACTATATCAGGATCACCTATAGCATGATATTCTGTACAACAGCGTATTGTCCTTAATATGCAACCATCCTATGGTATATAATTGGTGTGTTCAACCACTCTATGGTATAATTTCCTCGACGAGTTGCAGACAATTTTACTCTTCGGAATCCTCAATCCCCCTATGTACAGTACAGATCGTGTCCAATAACAATTTCACCCAGGATTTCAGGACTCAGGGCAGGTAGCAACAGGGAGTACTAAGCTGGATCTGTTCAATAAACAAGGCTAGGGTAAGGGCGAGGGCGAGCGTGCTCACCTTGAGCTGAGGCTGGCTGGTGCCGGCGGCGGCGAGGGTTCGGCGGCCTGCTGCGTCCGCGCTCTCCGGCGACGGCGGCGGCGGCGGTTCCCGGCCATGCGCGCACGTTCGGTGGCGTCCCCTCAACCAGCGGCTCCGGGTCGGCGCCGCCTACTGGTCGTCGGCGAGCGGCGGTGGTCGTCTCTCACTTTTTTTAGGGGTGGAGAGACGTCCGAGAGGGAGGTGATCCTTTTTCAGTTTGGGCCAGCGTCTCGGCCTTTAATGCTAGCATGGACCAGCCCAAGCACGGTACTGGGCTGCGATAGTAGGCCCATGTTCAGCACACAGGTCCGCCCCCAAACGGAAGCCGCTGGCTTGCTTCGTTCCTTTGTTTTTGTTGGTATTTTCTTTTTAATTTTTATATCCGTTTCAAAATATTCTAAATATACATATTTTAAAAATTACTTGCATAATGTTATAAAATAATTAACGTCCATTAAAATTATTTATGTAATGTAAAAAAATTGTGTAATTGTTTTTAAAAACAATATTCATATCAAAGTTTGTTTATGTAATGTTCACGTGTTTCAAAAATATGATCGCGACATTTTAGAAAAAAAATTATATAATGTAAAATTTGTTCACTTCGTTTTAGAGAAATGTTTTATACCATTGAAAATTAATTTCATGGTATTTTAGAAAATGTTAGTAGCATTCCAAAATTCCTCTTTTTATTAGATCAAAGTGAGAGGAGATAACATAGCCGCATAGGTATGGCTAAGCACATCTATAATTTTAGATTTCTAATCTTAATCTATAGGGTACGCCCCAATATCACCCACCTCATGCAATCCTGGAAATTATACTAAACAATGACCTTATAATCTTTATATTTCTAATCTTAATTAGTAGTCACCCCAATTGGAGTACTTGTATCTTTGAAAATTATACCAAACTAGAATGTTTGGGCGAGCTTTGCTGCTTCGCTGGTGTTATTGGGTTTTATATGAAAAAATTACTCCCTCCATTTAAAAATAAGGCCAAATATCCATGACATATCAAATTTTTAGACAGGGCAAATTGAAAGCTTTTCATGGTAATTTATAGTGACGCGAGGATGAGTCATTTTTAGACCGGCGCGATTTTTTGCTGTGACCGGTGCCGATGAGTCATTTTTTGCTACAATCGTTTTGATGGGCCCAGCGTGACCTTTTGCGATGAGCAGCTACGGCGAACTTTTTTTTGCTACGAACGACGAGTTGTTTTGCTAGAATGGTGTGTTTTCTCGCGGTGACCAGCGACGGCGAACATTTTTTTGCTACAATCGACGAGTTTTTTTTGCTTCGACAGGGGAGAGTTTTTGCTGCGTCCCGACGGTTGCGAGTAAATTTATTTTTGCCGGTGATCATTTTTTTTGCGACTGGCTGAGTAAATTTATTTTTGCCGGCGATCATTTTTTTTTTGCGACCGGCTATCATTTTTGTTGGGACTAGCGAGACTTTTCGTTGCGACCGGCGACTGGCGAGAATTTTTGTTACGAACCGACGAGTGCGAGTAAATTTATTTTTGCTGGCGATCATTTGTGCTGGGTCCGGTGACAATTTTTGTTGCGGTCGACTACCGGCGAGAATTCTTGGTACGACCCAGCGATGGCAAGTCTTTTTTTGCTCAAACCGTCTATCATTTTTGGTGGGATTGGTGAGAATTTTTTTTTGCGACCGGCAAGATTTTTTGTTGCCGGAAATGTATGAAGTTTTTCATGCTAGAATAGGAGGAGATTATTTGCCGACGGGTGAGATGAAAAGCTGCAACCGGCAAGATGATTTGGTAGGACCAGCAGAGACCATGCTACAACAAAGCTTTTTGTGCGAGCCAACGGCGACGAGTTACGACGGTGACGCAGAGCGGCGACAGCGAGCTGCGACGTTGGACGGGGCATTCATGGCCGCCTCCCACCTTCCACGTCTTCGCTTGAAGCTTTTTCAGAGGTCGGTTGTAGCTTTATCGGAATCATAGCATTTTTCAGTGCTGGTTGCAGCTCCTTCACACACCGGTCCCAGTCCATGTTTGCTCTGGTTGCAGCAAAAAATGACATCGGTAGTAGCTTTCTCGGCCGTCGGTTGTAGCATTTTTCGTTGCTGGTTGCAGCTCCTTCACACACCGGTCGCAGCCCTAAATTTCACTGGTTGTAGCAAAAAACGACAGCCCTCGTAGCTTTCTCGGCCGTCGGTTGTAACATTTTTCGTTGCTGGTTGCAGCTCTTCTGCGCGCTGGTCACAACCCTAAATTTCACTGGTTGTAGCAAAAAGCGGCAGCCCTCGTAGCTTTCTTGGCCGTCGGTTGTAGCATTTTTCAGTGCTGGTTGCGGCTTCTTCACACACCGATCGCAACCCTAAATTTCACTGGTTGTAGCAAAACATGACAGCCCTCGTAGCTTTCTCGGCCGTCGGTTGCAATATTTTTCGTTGCTGGTTGCAGCTCTTCTGCGCGCTGGTCATAGCCCTAAATTTCACTGGTTGTAGCAAAAAACGACAGCCCTCGTAGCTTTCTTGGCCGCCGGCTGTAGCATTTTTCGTTGCTGGTTGCAGCTCTTCTGCGCGCTGGTCACAGCCCTAAATTTCACTGGTTGTAGCAAAAAACGACAACCCTCGTAGCTTTCTTGGCCGCCAGTTGTAGCATTTTTCAGTGCTGGTTGCATAGGGTGCAACGGTGATCGGCGCCGGAGCCGTGCGACGGTGCATAGGGTGCGGTGATCGGCACGCTAGGACGGCGGCGACTCGGTGCTGCGATGGCGACCACCACATGCGGAGGCATCAACAGCGACGGTGCTCCGATCACCGGCGGCTTTGTGAGTGCGGCGAACGGCAGGCCGATGGTGCTTCGATGTATTTCGCCTCGTGTGTCCATGGCAGGGTTCGGCGTTGATTCGACGGATTCTGCGACGACGGCCAGGTAGCTTTTTTCTCCGTCGGCTAGGTCACGCTATGAACAGGCAGACGACGATGCTACAAACATCCCCACGGCGAGCTGCACGGGCGGCCGGTGTCGACGGCCGATGATGCCCTGAGAGGACAAGTGACGCGGTGAGCCAGTGATGGTTAGCTACGAGCCCTGCGGGGAACGCGCGCCACCGCTGCTACAAATCAAAATACGTACACACATTAAACAGTCGCGCATGGGAGAGACGTGCTCCATCAAACGGTTGCAAGCAGCAGAATCGGACGGCTCACACAGGACCGGCGGCAAGGCGTTCGGCCGGTCGACCGGCCCAGAGTACCGCCCATAAAAAAGTGACACCAAAGTTATGTAATAATGATATAAAAATAGCATGACACAATAAAACAATTATAGATACACTTGAGACGTATCAACCCCTATAGAGTTAAAACTTTTTGAATAGCCATGCGTGCGGTTATGTGACTACTTGCTTATCTATGCTTGATCATAGCCACCATTAACGATTACCTTAAAAACTATCAAGATAAACGTGAGTACCTTGAATTGCTTCCGCATTGGTGAGTCGAGGAAGTATGCATGTTGGTCTATTGATATGGTGATTAAGCTAGATGATCAAATCATGTGTGCTTTCTTACAACCTTGAATTGCTTCCGCATGGGTGAGTCGAGGAAGTATGCATGTTGATGTATTGATTAAGCTAGATGGTGCACTCGTGTGTGCTCTCTTACCTCTGTTACAAATCTACTTGTAGTCCTAGGTTAGAGTAGCCAAGAAGTTGCACATTTCTGGAAACTAATCCACATACCATCCTTGACACTGAAGCATAATATATCTAGTTCTGATGTAAGGCTTGTGGAGTACATTTGTACTCACCCTTACTTTAATTAACTCATTGCAGGGGAGATCACCATCTCAAATGGTGGTTGATACATGGAGATCAATATCGACAAGTAGCTTGGAGGTCCCAGATGGCAATCTGGTAGCTTGGGAGGGTGTTGCTTTACTTTGAAGCCTCTTAGGTTTGTTTGTTAAACTTATTCTTTACTAAGACACAATTTGCTTTAGTTGTGTGCTTCAGTGTGTGTTGGGTTATATGACCCCAACCTGTAATAAGTTAGTTATGTTTGCTCTGTAGAGCTTTTGGGTATATATGCTTTGAGTCGTAGAGTTTGTGGTGTGATACATGTTGTTTATACACATATAGCATCATGCTTTTGTGATTATAAAGGTCACATTGTGTGTGTAGTGTCTTGGAACTTTATGGTTCTCGCCTCGCCGTCACTTGTGGCCTTGTGAGAAATGAGCTCCAGATGCTGCCACCAACACGAAACGCTGAATCAAGCCGACGGAGGATTACCCGGGGATTTTGCATTCACGACGGCGGCTCAGTTCAGGGTCCACAATCAATGCAACTTGATGCACTTCATGCCCAGAACCATTGCAATGCAATGCGTGTGTTCCTTCAGTCGGTTAATTTGGTATGCATGCTTCTGTTGGAGCTTTGGTTGCGGCAGACTTATAGAGCCAGCTTGATCTTCAACTCTAGGATCGGCACAAGTCCTGAAATGGCCTGAATCGTGGTATCGACACCTACCTTATGGATGCTTTCAGTTTCTAAGATACGCCACCCCTTCAGGTACATCTCCCTCTTTGCAACAAAACACATGTTCTTGCTAGTTCCGATTAGCTTCGGCCTTGAACCATGGTTTGTTTAGGATTGTTTCTTTCCTGCAGTATATACCCTGCTTCATTCTGTCCACCATGTGTTGTTGTCTCCTTTACCTTTTGCCACCTTTCAGTCTAGGAAATAGTTTCTCGCAGCTGGCGAGTATTGCATTTAGCTCGTCAGTGAGAATGGTTGTGTGCATTTCAATTACGGAGAGGCCAAGGTTGAACCCCCTTTTGGGGCAAAAAATGAAACTCATCCACTCAAACCCTCTTACTATAGTGACTTTGCTCTTTCTATGTGCTTTGGTGATGCTCATTGTTGCAGCTTTCTAGTTTTGTAAGGCCATTTCTAACCGATTCCTTAAAAATAGTGGAGTATCCGGTGGAGTAAAACCTTTTTTTTTTTTGAAAAACCTGAGCTTTATTCATTTAAAATAACCATTACATCGTTTGTGAGGAAAGGTACAATTTCAGAATTTGGCTCCTCAAACCAATTAGAAATAAACGAAAATTTAGCCAATCTAGCAAGTT